>PNEQ01098416.1:0-16830 GCA_003012365.1 Medauroidea extradentata
AGATGACAGCTGTAGGCCTATCATTTATGAATGAGTGAAACCCATTATCAAATAGGTGAGTTTATCCTAATTATGTAAGCTTAGTAATTAGAATATGTTTGTACCTATCTTTATGTAACATTGTGCACAGATTGTCATGATATGTTTGAAATCCAATGACACAATTTTTTAGTATTCGAGTGATTTTTTTTTTTTTTTTAGCACTCGAGGATTACTTTTTTGGTATGTCTGGAAATTTTCACTTTTGTCTGGAAAACCTGGAAATGTCAGGGAATTTTAAAATGGCTTGTCACTAGACACCCTGTATTTGACGAAAACCACACTCGACACAAGATATTTCTGTCTGCATTCCAACATACTACTACAGACTCACACGCTTATATAAATTCAAACACATTTTACCACAACAAATAAAGTTAAAAATTTGCGACGCATTGGTACTTTCACCCTTTAATTATTGTTCAGGGTTGTTAGTTTGCTTGGATATAATGTGGCAAAACAGAATTCAAAAGTTGCAAAATGAATGTGTATGATATATTTATATTTAAAAGATATAATAATCACATCAGCAAACTGTTATCAAAGGCAAATTTGTTCAATATGAACAATAGATGCAAATTTCCCTTTGTTACTCAATTAAAACATGTTCAACATCATAACTTACCCCATAACTTGTACGCCAACTTAATGAACAGTCTTTAACACATAGATATAACACCGGACACAAAAATACTCTTCAGATTCCTTTGCACCAATGGAAAATGTACGAAAAATCATTCAACTACCAAGCATGCAGACTCTGCACTAACAACAATAAATTGATACCCAGATGCAGATACTGTATTAATTATACTCTATTTGTAAACAACTTTCATTTCCCATTTATACTCTCGTACAATATTCCGGTAGACATTAGACAGTCTGTAACTATATACCAGTTGGGAAAGTTAATTTTATATTATAACAGTAGTACAAACGTATAATATGTAGAACAATTGTTTTACACAGGACATTTTTTTTAAATGTTTTCTCTTTGTTTAGTATTTTGTCAGTTACTATTTATTTTTCTGTGTGAAATGTATATGTCTTTTTCGTATTATTATTGTTATTATTACTGTTGTTATTATTACCATTTTAAAATTATTAAATTTAAACTTTGGTGTTTCTGTAATGTAAGCATAACACATGACAAACTGTAAACCGGCCTAATGATGAATTTTGTACAAGTTTAAGTAGAGAAATATATAAATAAAAAAATAATAAAATATTTGTCACAACTTTTTCAATCCACTTTTCATTAAAAACTGTGTAATTAGACAAGGCAATTGAACCACTCAACTTTCCGTGACTAACCAACCGTTGCAACTCTCTGATATAGCAGACTTAATAGGGACAATACATCAATTCGAAGGAGTGACAACAGTGATTGTGTCAAGTGAGTTGTGTGAAGCTGAGATCTTGGGTTTTCTCTGGCTCATTGAGTAGAACACATTGTTGAGCCTGTGGACATCCACCAATCACTTTGGCCTCACCAAGCGACCTACATTGCCTACACTCTGCACCCGCATGCCTCCAATGCTGCCCTGTCAGTTCAGTTGACATTGATTTCAACATATTGCATTCGCACTGTCATTATTTTAACTGTACCACATTTGGCTGCAATTTGTCCTTACCCTTTTGTTATTTTACTACTGTACTTGATGCTGCAATCCTGCTAAATGCCTATTATTTATTAATTATTTCTGAGTGAATGTATTTCGTATTTATGAACCTGTTTGTATATGTCTCTAGACTACGTGCCTGTATAACTGAAGATCATGGACCTTTGTGAACAATCTTTTAAGAGCCAATATATACTGTAGGCAACCTTGATATTTCATGAATTAATTAATTCTTTTTCATTTAAAATGCTGAACACATGCATCAAGAAGTTAGCTGAGGATTTTTTTGTTGCTTGTAAGATGTTTCACACCCACGTGGCAATATATCTCACGGGGTAGTTGGCCTACCTGCTCCTGCAGCCTTCCTTCACCTTGGTACAACTATCACCTCCTCCTCTGAGAGACCACCCAGCCTGCTTGACCAACTAGAGCTCGGGTATATAAGGAAGATCGTCAGCACTAGCTAGGCAGTCGTTGCGGACCCGACCTAGTCTCCTGAATGGGTGACGTCCAAAAGACCCCACTCACTCCCTTTCCACTCCATTTAGTAATGTCTGAAAGGCAGTTCAGATAACCTTCACCTTACCTTACCTTACCTTCCTGTTGCACTTGCTGGGGGTGACATCTGAAAGGTTCTCTCCCCCCAGCCAGCCTAAATGCAAACAGCCCGCCATAGATTGGTGATTTCTGAAAGGCCCAACTTGTGAGAACTCTTACATTGGATAACCAGCTGTGATTTTTTCATCACCTAACTAAAACTCTTGCATACCTCCTTTCGAGTATCAGATATGCTTAGTGGCGTCGCTAAATCCTTGACTTGTGCACGCCATACTGAATTTATCGAGCTTCAGATGAACTTGCGCTTAAAGCTTAATTCTTGAAATGAACTCTATGACCGGAAGTAAGTCTATAGTGGACCAGTAAATCAGTTACTGATTTGCGCTGCAAGAAATTATGTCCACCAGTACAGTATGTTTGTAAGACTGTGTACACAAAGTTGAGAAACTTGTAATTATTTGACAACATTTGTGTGTGAACATTTGTAATTATTGCAGTGATAAATGTAAAGAGATTTGTGCATATCTTGAAGTTCAGTATAATCTGTGAAAAGTATTTATTTTGTTTCAATGTCAGAAGCGTTGGAAATATACTTTGCACCAGAGGGCAATATCTTTCTGTTGAAGAGCGCAAATTGAAAGCCTCAAAATTAAGAAGGGAAGAAAGTAACCCTACACAACAAGACTTAAGCTGAATAATTCTGGTAGTTATCCCTCTTACAAGAGAGGCACCCACACTCCCAGAGTTTTGCATTCAATATAAGGATCAGCCAGAGTGAAGCGCTACGTCAGAAGGAACACCATGTGTCGGAAAGATACTTAGGGAAGTCTGCAGGCTTAGAAAAACCATTAATCAATTCCTTTAAAACTCCTCCCCAGCTGAACGCAGGCTCAACGCAACAGCTCCTCGACGAGTGCACCCTCCAGCGTGCATATCCGCCCGCAAGCACCGATTGCTGGAAACCTTATTTTAGGGGAGTGTGAACGACCGACCCAGAGTTTAAGAGGATCTCATCCCTCACTCAATAGTATTCTCACCCAGTTCATCTGGCCAGCACTCATCAGGTATTATTACAAGCTGTGCTGTAGCTGATACATACCAAATCTCATTCTCTTGTACTTTGTAGCTACTGATAAGCCACACCTCACTTCTTATCCTAACTAGAGGTGGCAACGTGCCGCCATGAATCAAGGATACCTTCCAGCGCCTGTTGGATGAGCAAAGTGATGTATACGCCCTGAGTGTCTGTCTTCGCTGCACCACTGTTGCTGAGCGTCTCGTTGAGCTAGAGTTATGAGCCGCCCTGCAGCTACTTGCCGCATGAAGCGCACGTCATTGAATAACAGGTACAGGTGATGCTACATGACTGTATCATCTAGCCAATACAATTCTTCATTGACTTTGGCACCGAAGAAGAATGCAACTTGTCACTTCTGTGTCGACTTTGTTCTTGAATTGTTGCACCAAATCAGCTGTGTCACCTTACATTAACATCAGAGAGATTTTTTCATTTCCAAGCACCCTCCCCAATGTCAGATATCGCCATTGCAACATACATGTACGCAAAGGTGATCTCATAAGTCTTTCTTTCCTCTGTAAAGTAGGCTAACTGTTTCTTAGCTGTGAAAAGTAATATTTGGTACACATGCTCTCATAAAAAAAAGTGATGTTTTTGAAAAGTTGCAAAATAAGAACACACCACAGGTTTCATAAATAAAATGTGAAAAGAATAAGCCGGTGGCAATCGACGGTCATGTTACTGAGGTAATACGGTATCAGCACTAGAAAATACTCACTAAAACCCACCTGCATTTTATGATACAATAGTGTATAGTAGCTAATTTAGGTTATGTATTTGATTTGCATCAATTGCATTTGGCAGAGTTATCATGCAATCAATGTGGTCATTGAGGGGAGAGGGTTAAACAATAATGATGTTTACTAGGGTACATCATACATAAACTAGGGAAGGCAACTGGGGCAGCAGACTGCATCTGCCCCCCTCCTTCCCTTAAAGTCACAACCAATAAGAATGAACATTCAACTTTTTAAATAACAATAGGACTTGATTTTACAGTGTAGTAATTTTGAGGTTCCAATTATTTTTGTACAGCCACGCATAGAGTAATTTAATACAAAAAAAATACTGTACAATAATTAGCATATACTATGGTTAACTACAGTATAGTACCACTGACGATGTATTTTACAGCCTTCTTACAGGCTTGCCCCTGACATACTATCACTGTGACATTGGCCACTAACTCTATGCAGACTGCATTCCAGTAGATTGGCCACCTAGATAGCATATTTCCACATGCTGCTGCCTACAGTTGCGTCGGCTGTACCAGCAAAATAGTACCTTTACCTAAGTGCATCAGAGGTAAATGGCTGAACCCGCCCTTCCCCGTGGGTGCTCTGTGGAGGTCAGTGACCATTTATGCCTGCTCCCTCCTCACTTACCCTGGCACAAAAAGTAAATAAGGATGCAAAGTCATTTAGGAAAGGAATGTCTGGTGAGTGTCTACCAAGACTTGTGTAAGGTAAAAAGCTCAAGTACAGCTTTTCAGCTTGTCAGGTGTTAGTGTGCTAGTACACCTCCTTCGCCCCACACCTGCAACGACCTATCTATACCAAGCTCATCTGAAACCATCTTCAAGTTGATATTCACAGGGCTATCAGTGCTCTTCACATCTCGACATTCACATTTTGGAAAGTAGGGATCTTTGCCCTTCAAGTCTTTACCAGAGTACAAGCAGAAGCTGTTTGTTGTTTGTTTGGAATAAAGCACACTTCCGCTGATTCCAGTGTTTTTGCTTATGGCCCTATGCTCTTACCTTTCTCATATGCCTAGCATCTACTTACCCCAATAGTGTACTCTCACCAGAAAACTGTACATTCCCTGGTCTGTAGCACCACCCCCTTAATACCTACATCCTTCAGTAAAGCCTTAAGCACATCGAGGTCTCAGCAGATACTGCCCTTGCCATCTTTTGGTGCAGTGCTCATCTGCTTGCGTCCACCTTAAAGGAGGTCTGTTGAGTTGTGTTTATTAGCTTACAGAAGTGTATGGACAGTGTATGGCACAGCTGCACCGAATGGCAGAGAATGTGAGGCAACATCTCTCGGCACAACACGTTGTGTTGATGGCTCACAGCAGGGAATGTCTTGCGTTGGAACACTAGCAGCTTACCATGAATTACTTATGTACATATAGCTCCACCAAGCACTTTTTTGCCTTGCAAACTGCAGTTATGTTGACAGCTATAAGACATCTCTAGCCCACGTACCATGCCCCTTAGTGACAACTCCAAGAAAGCACTAAAAGGGTGTTGCCTTGTCCCAACCAAACGTACTGCCAGGCAAGGACCTCTCTACAAAAATCTGTGCTGTATGCTGAAACCATTTCACCTCTGTCACCAATCGAACAAACCCAGCCAACCTCAATTTTTTCATTAAAGACCCTGTTTGCATATATCCCAATCTCAGTCTGTGCATAACTACTTAAATCTAAATGAAAGATCATCTAAGTCATGTGACTGGTGCATTGTCACCATAAGAAGACTGCACAATACCTTTATAGGACCTTTCTAACACCTTCATAAGACCCTTCCACAGGAAGGAGGGTGGGGAGAGAAGCACGTAGAGGAACTATGGTGAGCTTTAATGACGTTCAGCTTCCTCACTAACCCACCTTTCATCAAGTTCCTTTTCTTGTTGTCCAATGTGGGGCAAAGCAACGCTGGAAAGACAAGGGAGAACAGGTCACACAAGCCCAATGACTTTGGGGAATCAATAGCATAAACACCTCATGGCGCCCAAATTAGTCCTGAATCCTTTGCCATGGATGCAATAGAGGTAATAGCATGGAGGAGGTACTTTACCAAGACCTACAATAAATATGCACCAAACCTATGAGTGCCGACAATGGCCAGTGCAAAACAAATTACTTCCATATCAGGCACATGCCTGGAATGTGCTTACTGGGTTAGAGACCTTGAAGGGCTTAAGTTCCAATGTCAGACATACAGGAATTTATATGATGAATGTGACCACCTTAGCAGCTAAAGGCAAGATATATCACACATTGCGAGTGAAGAGTGCCCCCAAACTTACACCGTTCAAGTTGCAGGTGGACAGACCAGACCTGAGATCTAGTCAGTCTTTTATACTCAAAAACTTTGTCTGCTGATAAGGTTGTGCTAAGAAAATGGTAACTCACACATTGCAGACCCCAGAGTCCATCCACACTGCCGCCAATCCAACTCCTATGATGAAATACACCAGTAAACATCAAGAAGATCCTTGAAAGTTACCTGTGAGTGTTATAAAGGCTCCAAAACCTTAGGACACTCTTGATTTGGCAGATAAAGGCACAGCTTCAGGGGGAAGCTGGATGGTAGTGGAGGAAACATTGGGAATATGTTACTACCTGGAAACAGATGGAGGAACGTCTACTCGCCTTCTTTGCCTGCCCATAGGTCATTGCTCACCTCACGGATGAGCTGTGCAGGTTGTATCAGCACCAAGAGAAGAAGACGAACTATTCATTCGCCACAAAGTGTTAATCATGCAGAAGGTACATCCTGGTCACCCTGAAACAAAGGGAATATCATTGATCACAGATTCCTGCAGCCGGAGGTCAAGCCCGATTTGCTGAACCCGGAACCACAATCCATGGAAGAACTAGTATGATATACCCATATACGAGAGGAAAACGTGGCTATGAATGCAAACTGAAGTCTCACACTAAACCTCCACTGCCTACTTAGTTGGAGGGAGACAAGCGTAAGTTTGCTACTTTATCTCTGCCAACTTCTACAAAACCACTAAAGTGCTGGTACAGTTTTGCGTGGGACTTTTTGGAGTGATTGCTTCACATACACTGGAAATCAGTGACAAAGGAGGTAGGGTGAACTGACCATTGTGGGAAATAAGGACCCATGTGCTATAAGCAAGGCCTCATGATCCACAGAGTGCAAGACTAGTAAAAGTGACCATTGCTTGAAGCACCAACATAAGGTATACATTTCAGCGATATCTGCCACCAACTGAAGAGCGATGGCCTGATTGAACTGACAGAGAAATCTTACTAAAACACATCACAATGTGTAAGCTGATCTTAACCTTGCCTCAGACGTCCACAATCGCTCATGAGATTCATGTGCTGCAAAATAAGGTTATCCATAACCACTCAGGTGAGCCCTTGGCTAAAAAGAGTCAGAAAATTGAAAAGAAAATTGAGACAATTAAACATTTGGACACCATAGAACCCACCAATTCATCCCAGGTTGTGTTCATCTCCAAAAAGTACAGAACACTTTCATTCTATACTAAATACCACAATCTTAAACAGATGCAAACCTAGTCAATACCTGTAAGAGTTTGAGAGAAGCTACAAATTTTAGCACCATCAGTACGGAAAATGGGTACTGACAAATTCCAGTACACTGTAAGTCCAGACAGCACATAATTTTTATTGTCCCCAATCACGAGTCTTCTATTTGAAAGTAATAAATTTTGGTATGAAGAATGCACCCACAACCTCCAGTGCTCAATGGCAAATACTGTCTTAACAGGATTACTATGGGAATTTTTCCACACTTATCCAGTATACAGATGATGTGATCATCTTTAAACGTCCAAGCTCAAGCGCCATCCGTAACTAGTGGTGGAAATGTTAACCCTTCAAGGACTTCTCTGCCAGCTCAGGAAGTGCTGACTGGGATTTGATGACACAAACATTCTGAGGTACTGGGTTATATCTGAGGATATCTTCAAGCATGTTAGGCAGATTAATGCAATCCCTGAAACCAGAATTTCCAAAATCAGTATCAACTAAAATGGTTCCTTCCATGGCTTCTCCATCTGAGTCCAAAAAATTACTCTTAAGGAACCGGTAGCCAAATTTATGGGGCCGCAGAATAGGTTACAATCTGTCAATTGTAGTTGTCAATTAACTCACTGACTCTGTATAAGCTCAAGGAGCAGTTTGCCTAGTCCAGGTTTCTGCACTGCTTGCAGCCAGGCACACCCCTTATAACTTACCACAAACCTACACCAGCAACATCTGGGTCAGAATCTCCTACCGAAGATCAGTGAGAGACTACCTACACTGTCATGCTACTGTCCAAAGCTCAAAGGTTTTATCACTCCAACAAGCTGGAGTGTCAAGTGATGATCTGTGCAAATGCCTAAGAAGTTTATATCTCCCTGGAGGATGCCTTTGAACCAATAATAGAGTTCTTGATTGGTTACACACAGCTTATGTCAACAAATCTACACTAGGATGCTGGGCTCTTACAGGAATGGGCTATTAGAGGAATATATAAAATTTTTAAGGGTAACACTGTTCTGGAAAACACGAAGATATACGTACCAGTTGTTCTTTAATGCTTCCTGTAACAGCAGAGGTAGGTAGACGAGGCACTCACATAGCTACGCTGTAGCCACTCTGCTGGCAAAGGGGTTGATTTTATGTTACTTTCAGGGTTCAATGAGGTCTGAGCACGAGAGTTCCCTGAAGGGGAGGAGAGGCTGCTAAATGTCCCAAGGAGAGTGGTTTCCAGGGGCAGTCGACACAACAGTCTCTCAGCAGAGTGGGAAAATTCTCACTTTTCATAAAGGGGGGTAGGCGTGTTGACCACTCACCATTTCTAGAAGAGATCCCTTAGGAGGCGGCGTTTTCGGTCCGACACAGGCTTCGGCACTAAGTCGGCTACCCTCTTCAGCTGCTGGATGCGAGGGTGTGGTAATGGTGCTGGTTTTTCTGGAGTTTTTATCGGGCTAATTAATGGTAGCTGAAGGTGGTGGAGGTTTCTAAGGATGCGACTGAAACTGTCTCGTTTACGTCTAGGCGGCTTGTTCTCTGTGTCTTTGTAATGACGACAAAGTTCTAACAGTGTTCTCTGAGGTGGGGGAATTACTCCCACAGGTATGTCACTGTTACCTGCAATGGCCTGTCGGCGCTTAGCTGCGGCTTCTGCCTTACGTTCCTCTATCACAGCTCGTTCCTCAGGCAAAATATTAAGTACTAGGCACTCTGAATCAGACATTAGTATTTAGAAATGAAACAATAAAATACGTTTTGAACTGTATATTGTTATCACTTGGTACACTTTTACAATCACTGACTTTACACACTGGTTAATACATTCTGCTTTTCACATACACAAGTCCTTATACACTACTGGTTTACAATCTTCACTTATACTCGACCGCGTGGTCATTTATGCACGGAGCCCCGGAACTTCTCACGAACTTAGCTCTACTTCCGCATCCGGCGGTCACAGATATGTGCCTCGTGGCGACTCGCGGTAGGGTGCGTTCCCTAATACTGCCCGCGCAGCTAGGGCACGTCTCCTTCGAAATGCGCTTTCGGCACAAGAGTAGGTAGACCAGGTTTCCGCTTCCTTCTCAAGAAGCAACCTGTATAGAGGATGGGTAGGAGGGTTTAGGCTTCCTACTCAAGAAGCAACCCACGGAAGATAGGTAGTGGTGAACAGGTAGGAGGGCGGGTTCCCGCTTCCTTCTCAAGAAACAACCCTGGGGTTAAGTGGACGTCGGGTTTCCGCTTCCTTCTCAAGCAACCCTTTCGAGGTTGGGGGGGTGGTGCCTAGGCTAGCTCGGGGAGGAGGCAAAATTAATAATATTACGTTTACAATAATTATATACACACTTTCTCTCTTAAAGTTCATAATTTGCTGCCTGGCATTATTTGTATTCTGTCCATCTGTTTGTTTACATTGGTTATGGCGAGCGAGAATATATACATACAAAAACGGTAAATATAAACATCTCTAAACCTTTAGTTTTATGTTTTATGGCAACACGGCTCACAATACTGGATTTAAATGACCCCTTGGGTGAAAATAAGGTAGGCCTAACTCTTACATATTACTAATATTACGGGGCCGAGCGTAAAATATATCTAAGCACCTTGCAGGGTGCATCAACGCCATGCCCCCTAACATGTAGTACAAGATCTTGACGTACATCTCAACCAAACTGCATCCACATGAAGCAGTAGAAAGTCTTAAAATGTGTGTGAGCTATTGATTCTTTAAACAAGCAGCTTCAAAAAGAAGCACGGATACATTTGGTCACAAGTAAACATCCCAAATCAGCATTGTTAGCTATGGGTACAACATGCATTATGCCATAATCCCTGCTATCACACCCATAACCATCTGCTCGCCAAAATACCAGCAGTAAAGAAAACCAGATAATTCATCTGATACAGAATCGACAGTGATGTACAAACCTACATCAACCAATGTCTGACATGCACAGCCACTATAGTTCACTGAACCTTAAGGTGGCCGCCTACCATGGCAGCCAAGTGGTGTGCTGAGTTTCGGCCATTACCAGATTATTACATAACTGCTCCACGCACGTGAGTGATATCTACTTATGAATAGCATTTAAATAATGTTACACGTGTGTGTACCAATTTCAAGTTCAATACTACTCATTATGGAATATTTTCTAGCAACCAAAAATGGTGAAAGTGGGTGTTTCACTTTCTTTTTTATGTATTTAAATCATACTGCAGAACCTTTTACAAGGTATAGCTGTGTACAATACACCCACATTTTAAATATTATGTCATTAAACGGTAGGGTCATCGCTGAAAGTCTCATACAGGCACGTTGTCTGCGAGATCAATGATTTGTGCCTAGAGACTAAGGAGAAACATGGTGCGCATACTGTCTTGTTATTACTTCTGCATTTATAGGCTTCGAGCGTGCAAAATATGTTCACCAAGATGGCTACCCTAAACAAAACATGTTCTCAGCTGATCCTAACATGGGAGTCTTTGGTAAAAATGCTTATCTGCTTGCTTGGGACCTTAGAGAAGGATGTTTGTTGAATGGCACTTCCGTAGCTCACAAAGGAGTGTGGCTAGTGTGTTTGATGCATAATTGCATCAAATGGAACACAATGTATAGGACCACACATCATGTTGACAGTCTCGCAACAGGAATGTCCTGCATTGGCCCACTCAGAGCCTGCTGCACATTACATATGCACACACAGTACCACATAGTCTTTTGCCCCACATCGCGTGTTTGTATTGAACAACATGTACAAATTATCATTGCCAGCCCTCATACCGTGCCCCTTAGTGACATCTACAGAATGTCACGCCCAGCCATTGGGCCAAACAAAGTACAGTGAACCCTCGATAACTAGGACCTTGATGTCCCGTACTTCGGATAACTCGGACAGAATTTCAGAAAACAAAGTTAATTTTAATTAAATTATTTTTTGGTCAAAAATCATAAGAATATTGTGTCTGCCTCATTTAAATCCATCACGTTTTATTTAAAAAACAGTATTAAGCTTTAAAAGCTCATCGCAACGTAGCCTTTAATAATCCCACCGTAAAATATCTGGCAAGTTCTGTGTAGTTAAATGTTGCTAGCAAGGCGTGCGAGTGGAGATGCAACTCAGCAAGTAGACCTCGCTTCTTTATTTTTCCTCCCTCTTTACCACGCGAGCCAGACGCATACGTGCGTCATAAATAAACACAATATTATGATGCTGGTGAATTGGACCGTAACTACAGGTCACAATGGCACCTAAAGGAAAATTTATTTTGTTATGGTATGTGCGATAAATTCAAGATTGCAAAACAATTTGTTCCGGACATTAATAAAAAAAAATGAAAAGCCATTGGTTTGCATTGCAATGTAGGCAAGGTGGTGAGAGGGTTTTACGGCCCTTTAACGACGTCTTACAAGCCGATGAAATTTATTTTAAGTGTAAAGTGTGTGTAAAGACGTCACTGATCTATGACGACACAACCAAGATAAGATAGTATGAAGGGAGGCCTAAAAGCACACATTATCACTTCAACCACGGCCGTATTCTTCAACTAAACAAAAAAAAAAGGAGCAAAGGTAGACTGAGATTTACGTTGCTCCTGGCCTCGTATTCTAGCAGAGGCCCTGGAGAAAAAAAAAAAAAATTTTCGTAGGAAACTAGCAGTGGCTGCTGACACTGTGACGTGCTGATGTTGAGCAATTTTTAACGTAAACATCTTGTGAGTTGCGTGTGGTCACGTGCATTGTTTTTGTTACTGTTGAGACTGTACCGGTTGACCTGGACTACTTCCGCTCGCGCTCTACCACCCTAGCTTATCTCTCTCACACACACACGCACACGCACACACATAGTCTGTCGTCAGCCAGACGAAAGAAGGATGTGAAAACTTTTATGCGGTAGAAGGGTGCCTTGGTGCCAGCTTCTAGCACATATAAAAAAAGATCAGCCAGAAGTAGCATAAAAAAAATAAAAAAGAATCTGCCGGCCCAGGTTGTTTGACATTCTTTTATAGTTCTCCACGTTACAGTGATAATTTCCCCATTACCCCCTCCTGTAAATTGATAGGTAGGCCTATAAGCAGTATATATTGCCGCCTCTTTTGCTTGTAGAAATGATAGCGTACTGATTTCTTCACGTTTCTTGTGATTAATGACTGATTACTCCTCCTCCCCGGACGCCCCTCGATAACACGGACAAATCGTAACTCGGACAGCTTCTCCCCCCTTTTAGTTCGAGTTATCGAGGGTTCACTGTACCAGGAAGTCATTTTGTCCCAGGCCAAACGTACTACCAAGTTGTGTCTATGGGACAAGGCATCACACCAGTGGAGGTCAAAATTCAGTGTAGATTTGTATTTACACACTTAAAGAAAACATGGATGATACCAAAACAGAGATGTGAGTATTGTCAGCTATTGCAATAGTAATAGTGATACAACAATTGCTACATAACATGTCACTGAAATGAGGGTGTTCAGTGTATACCATTAGGTACGTGTAGGTAACTTCATAGAGAGAGCTTAGCATTAGGTAGACTGCAGGAACTTATAATTCTGTACTAACTTCCAGTACGTAATGAAATTGTGTGGTACACACAAAGTCTGTACTGGCATGCCATGAGATTTTTTATGAAGTGTTGTAAATAATGCATACTGTTCTTATTAGTTAGTTAAAAAGAGTGTACCACTGGGTACATGGGTTATGCCCAGCCCATTAGAAGACAAGATTGTATCATCTGGTACATAAGGTTTTTGTCAGCCTATTAAGAGACAAGATTGTAACTGTTATGCCTGCTCGTTATAAGGCGCGAGTATGCCACTAGGTACATTAGTTATGACAGCCCTGTAAAAGGCAAGTTTCAGGTGGGTTATGTCAGTTCAGTAATAGGCAAGCCTTCTCAATGCCTTGGTTTTAAAGGTTTTGCATGTAAAGGGCAGACATGAGTTTGTTGAGGAGTTATTTTGTATTAAGTCTTGACCTGACCAAATACTGACTCTGTTACACACACAATACTATTTGTGTATATATAATATTTTCCTGTATATATTTAAACAATGTAACACACTCAGACAACCACATCAGGTTCTTAGGGGGAGGATGACATCCCTCCTCTGTCCTCCCCTTTAAATCTCTGCCACTGACATGCAAACAGAATATATACCTGATGATCCTGCCTAAACGCACCATCTAGCTCTTAGCATGCAGAACCTAGATTATCGAATGACAGGTTATGGAAATGTCACAAATATTTTGCACTCATTCATCAGTCTCTAAACTTAAAGCTTTTCCTTTCCTGGGTTCTGGATTAGATAAAATACCTTTTTCTTTATGAAGTTGTCTTGATTGCGTAACAGCATACACAATAACTTGAAATTCTTCTGTGATCCTTTGCCTACTACAAATCTTATCTTCCCTTGCAGATTTCGTGTTATTTTTAACTTTTCCGTAATTATGAATAACAATCTATCTAGATCATCTGCCTTCTGATTAAGAAGAATTAAGAAAGTATAGGAATGTTCCAGAAAGCAGCCCAATACTTACAAATGATACTGAAAACTCTATAATAACACAGTAATAAAATATTTAAATTTGCATTAAGGAATTCTAGAAATAAATAGACTATCTCAAGGATAACCATGCTGTGTACCGACGCATGCCTAGCACACCCTCCCACTAGACCGTCTGCCGTTCTGTACTCGTTTAGTGCAGCCTACACTCAATGTGTGTTGTAAACCACAAATGATACCTTAAAAATATACTTCCTTAAATTTACTCTTTAATTCCTACTTTTTTCTAGTGTCTTACTGTCATCATGTTTTTCAAATGTCTTTTTAATATTTTAATTTCATTTTCAGTCACCATTATCTAATTACGTCACAGTTGCATCAGGTATGCAATGTTTATGTATCCTTCTGCTTGGAAATGACGTAATATAGAACAGTAGACCTTTCTGAATAATTATAATAGTAATAATAATAATAATAATAATAATAATAATGTTTTGTTTATGTTTGACGATTTTACCACTGTAAATTTTTTCTCATGTAACTTTTTGTATCTTTTTATTAAGTGTTTTTGTGTGTGAACTGTTTGTGCTGCACGAAGTCAGTCCCCATCGTGGAGCTGGCTTGGTGATGCCGAGCCATGATGAGTCAGGCGGAGTGTGACGCTGAGAGGAGATAGACGTGTCAGTCTACCCCGGGTCCTTCACCAGTTTTGTGCCAGTTATTTTAATTTGCAATAGTTAAGTCTTAAATTACCGGAACCGTTTTTTTGTTGTTTTGACCCGGGGCTTCTCACCCCCTGCCGGCCGCCACGTCCAGGGGCTTAACTCTACACTGTAAGTTTAACCGCTAGCTTCATGCTGTTTTTCCCACGTAAACCACTGGAGGGGTTTAGACTCCAGGCCTGCTCAGTTGGCACTGGCCTTCAGCATAGACCAGTAAATTGATTCTTATGGTGAGTAAACTACAGAAACTATCCCCATCTTTTACTTGTATTAGAGTAATGTATTTTCAGTTCAGAGTGTGTTGTGGCATGGAGACTGGCCCTGACAGGTCTCCGAAGATCCTTGGAGGAAACTAGAACCAACTGGTATGTAGCCTGCCCCGTGGTCGTCGGCCTGGCGACCATGGGAGCATCATCATCATCCGAGGGGTTTTCCCCACGTCTTCCGCTGTGTACTCTTTGTCCCCTTATCCACCTCGTCTCAGCTGTCCCTACTAGCTGGTCTATTCCCTTAACTTTGTTCCATCCTGTCTGAATCATTTACCAAGTCACTATCATCATTATTTTCACATTTTTCTGTCACCTCAGCACCCCCCCTCCATCGTTGCTACCTTACAATAAACTTTGTAGAAAAATTTCTGCTATAAATGCATAATGTTAAAGGAGACCACAACACAAAATCCATGTTTTACTCATAATAACGAAGACATTTAGACAAATTCAAGGGTACATTTACATTTGCTATGCGCCGCTTTGTATGACCGCTAATGAGGAAACACTATGAACTGAGACGTCACCGTGCCATTTTGCACCACCCATGGCTTGTCTGCTTGCCTGGCATGTGTTATTTAAGTCTGCTGGTTGTTTTCGGGGGGGGGGGGGGCAAAAAATGCCTAGGTGTAGTGACTATGGTTGTACTAACATGACCAGCAAGAGTGAAAACTGTAAGCAGCAAGTGATACATTTCCACCACAGCAAATCACTGAAAAGGTTTGGCAAATGGATTGCATTTTGTATGCAGAAGAATTTTTCGCCACGTAAGTGTGCTACGTTCTTCAGGATCTGACACGTATCATCTGAATCTTGCACAGACTTGATATCATTTAAACGTGCATCGAAAAAAGGGGCTTCTTGCAGTACTTTTTCAATGAACAATTCCTCTTCCACTGTTTCAACTGCACAGTCTGTTGGTTGTTCCACCGGGGCCCGTGATAGTGCATCCGGCACGTAAAACTGTTTTCCGCTGGTGTATGAGATAGTGCAATCAAAAATTATCATCCTCATTCTCAGCCGCTGTAATCTTGCAATGAGGTCAGATATTGGTTTGCTGGCCATCAGAGTAACTAAGGGTTTATGATCGGTAAGGATGGCGAACCTGGTTCCTAGGACGTAATCTCTAAACCGTTCACATGTCCACGTGATTGCCAGTGCCTCCTTTTCAATCTGCGCATAACGCTTTTCGGTTTCGTTTAGGCTTCTAGAAGCATATGCCACAGGCTTCCATATGCCGTCGCGGCACTGTTCCAGTACTCCCCCTATTCCATATGCTGATGCATCTGCTGATATTCTGGTTGCTGCTGTGCGGGAATACAGTGCCACTGTAGGTTGTTGCGAAATTTCCTCCTTCAGTCCCCTCACCGCCTCCCGTTGAGATGTTCCCCATACCCATTCAGTTTCTTGCCGCAGCAACTCTCTTAGGGGTTGTGTTTTTTTTGCTAGTTGCGGAATAAACTTCATAAGATAATTTACCATACCCAGAAATCTTCTCAATTCAGTTATGTTGGTAGGGTCACGCATCTCGGTAATAGCTTTTGTTTTCTCTGGGTCTGGTTTGACTGCTCCTTCACTTATCACGTGTCCCAGAAATTTTACGGTCTTTTCCCTGAACCTACACTTCTCTTTGTTAAGGGTTATCCCACTCGACCTTAACTGCTCTAGCACTGCCTCCAGTCTCTGATCATGCTCCTCCACCGAGCGTCCACATACAAGAATGTCATCTGCCTGGTTTACAACTCCAGGCAGTCCCCCTATCACCTGTTGCATTTGGCGTTGAT
>PNEQ01098426.1:0-34627 GCA_003012365.1 Medauroidea extradentata
CAAAAAAAAAAAAAAAAAAGGCAAAGTTTCTGTAGTCACATCATTTCTTCCTCTGTTTTCTTTCTGCTGATGATATCATTCAGTGCATTACTCGACCTTTATTATTACCAACACAAAACTTCTTGCAAGGAGAGCTTCTGGTATTCTTTGTGTATTTTTGTCAATGCCATTGTACCAAAGAGTAGTTATACGTAACTTCCAATTTCCCATTTATCATTTCTGATATCTGTTGTAATGATGATAAACACTTATTTAAATGAAAACTGGACAATTCAAACTAAGAGAAATAATGAATTAACCGAAATATTTGCACCAGTGAGAAAAGCTTCTACATGGAAAAACATTCAGTGAATCAGACTATGGCTCACAAGTACATAGAAGGATGGCAAGACAGCAGCGCAGCGAGATGACTGGCAGCTACAATTTAAGCGGAACTACTCGCTCGTAGTTTTGTGCCACAGCTGAGCCCGTCTAAGAATAAAATTACTAAACTAAATTACAAATTGTAATTAATATGAATGTTACATTATTTAATCAAAATTAATATAACGTGTAAATGGTAATACTACAGTACTTTTTACTAACATTTGAATCCCTCCAAATGTATTCAGAAACTAAAGTTTTTAATTTAATATCTGGTATTAAAAATATGCTGCATTTAAGCTGCAAATCGAATAATCTGCCACCAGTACCCAAGAACTTACATTTGAGAAGAGGAAATTATGAACAACGTTAAATCAAAAGCAGGTTCCCTAAGTGCTACTTTCCTGTACCAAGTACTGTGTGTGACACAGACGAACAGCCCTAGACATGGGGAAGGTGGGGTTGGGGTGGGTCTTGAGAATTCCTGGGGAAACCAGTCCAGGTAGCAGTCCCCAGACAGTTGTGAAATAATTGGTTCTGTGTTCTACCATTTCCGAGGTTGGTTGAAACGCGAGATCTGCCATTTTTCTATCAGAACAACCACAGGTCAAGCTTATATAATTGTATTTATTTTTATTTGGAAACATTGACAAATTGTATGGGTTAAAATATTGTTTTTGCCATGCTGTCAAGTAAAAAGAGAAAAGCAATTCACTGCAACATGAAATCCTAAGTAATGTATGTACTGCAGAAGTGCAATGACGAAGCAGAACAACAGACTATATCATTACCCACAAGACCAGCAACTTGTCGTGTGGCTTTTTACATGGGTATTGGTGTAACAACAATAAAACTGACACAAAAGGAAAATAGAATTAGAAATTAAGCAAACCCTGAAAAATCATTATGCACAACAGAAGAAAAAAAAACACTTCTTTGAAAATAGATGATCTCAATATATATGTGATTAGAAACACTACACATAATTTCTACGTTCGTGAAAAGATGGTCCCATCTATTTCAAAACTGTTAACAATCAAAACTGATATTGTACAATTGTTTTGGTCATATTATTTAGTTCAAATTATTCTGGCTATGTAGCTTATCTTAAAAGCAAAATTATTATGATTTTAACTCTGTATCAAATTAATCATTGTAAGAAAAATATAGTTTACTTAGTAATTATATATTTATATCTTGAACATATAAATTTATAGCAAATACAACTTGAAAAAACATATCCTGAATAAAGTTTAACTTTGGTTACCATTAGCAATTAAATAATTAACTCTCAAAACAGCTAGAAATTAATAATATGGTCCTAAATTATGTAGTATAAATAAATATTATACGACCAATAAAGTAAGTATATTCCTGTTTGTTAGAAAAAAGTACACCATATAATTTATTTGGTGATTGTGTATAAATACGTGTAGCGAATGTTTTTCGTTGTTCTGGACTTCTTCAGAGGCAACAAAGCCTCCTCGCCTCCACTTACCCACATACCCTCAAGGGCCGCTCGTCTCCGTCACGTACAGTATTCCTAGCTTGTTCCTTGTATCTATGCTCAAAAACTGCTAGGGTCTAAGCATAAATCCTTGAATATGGCACGTAATGCTACAAAATGCACACATATGACCCACCTAACATCATTTGGACATAGTCATAAAGCCACTAAACAACAGTAACATAACAAGCATCACAAAAATTGTCCTTTTTTACATATTTACTCCAGCAGACAAAAATTTCTAACCTGTTGCCTACAGCACCAAAACAAATTATTCTGATAAATTTTGACCAATAGTTTTGCATAGTAAAACATTTTATTTAAAATAAGTATCTAAAATGCATATAAAAAAACTACTATATAGAAACCCATAAACTGAAATAACACAGAATTCTGAAAGCTACTTAAATTTATATATATATACCTTCTTTCAAGACAACAATAATTTTAATCATGCATAGATAAGAAAATACTTCACAGATAAAAACACAGAACAGCTTGTAATAAATTTGTTTTATCTCCCTAGCTAATATTTAACTTTGAACCATTTTTTTCCTAGCAAAATTAAAAAAAAAATTAATGTCGGTACTTCTAGATGTGAGAAAAACCTTAAAACTACATTTATGCCAAGAAATATATAATTTTCCTTTCAAAGCAACGAAAGTGGAAAAAACACTGAAAAATACATTAAATAAATGAAGTGTAGGCATAAAACTTCCTTTTTTTATCATTTAATTAATCAATGGATGAATATTTTGGCAAGTGGTGGTCTTACACTAGTACATAGTTTTTAATTTCAACTCCTTTGAGAAATAATTAGTGAAGTTCAACACATTAATTATAATGCAAGTTGACAGTAAACAACCAGAAAATAAATTTATCAAAGACAGTCGCTGAAGTTTTTGTGTATCACTTCCAAGCCAACAATTATTTAATTACTAAAATAAATGCAATAATTTCTTATGTAGCCCTAATTTGTTTTTTATTTAATGTTTACAGACACACAAGAATGTTTGCATACACTAATGAATATTTACTCACATTCATTATTAAAATAACAATTCTATGCTTGTTGGGTTTGGGACGTACACAAGATGGTAGAGTAAACAAACTAGTAAATACCAATTGGCTGCCAGTTGCTGTTTTGGCTACAGCAGTTTCAAACAACAGAATTACACATCTGGTATTTATGTTTACTATTAAGATGTTCAATCACAGCTGTTCAAGGTAGTTTTAAAATATTTTCTTTTACATGGTAAATGTTGCATACCTGCATACATAAAACAGATAACTCAGCAATCAACTGATTCTGAAAAACAACAGTCCAAAAAGTTATATTTTGTTACATTTCAACTTGTGGTCAGTCCTAAATTCAACATTTGGGTGAAAGAAATGTCAACAAATGCATTCAGAATGACAGTTGTGCATTTATACTTGAAAATTTTAATTATTAACTGTTCTGTTATAAAATTTACTTAATACTCTTTATTCCTAAGTTGAAACACTAACAAAGGTAACCTTTAATAAAGACTAATATGTGGAATACTTTTCATGCTTGGTGAAATTAATTTTGTATGTTCCTCACTAAAGAGTGACAATATAAAATTACAAAATATATAATTTTTTTACTACATGTTAAACCATACAAGTGGGTTTAAAAATACTGATTTTAATAATTATCACCTAAAATTTTTTGCTAGGTAACATAGCCAAAAATGCAATATTATTATGAAACCCCAAAACACCAAAATTACTTATTCTGAACATGAAGATTACCAAATTATAAAACCACACTTTCCCACCTCTACTTGCAATTGTAATTATAATATTACTGAACAGTTGTGTAATTTGAGTAAAATAATTGTACGCCGTAACATACAAAATGCATAGTTAGCTGCAAATGGTGAGAACATCAATATGAGCAACAATAGATGGCCAAAAATCACAAAAGATCAGTTTGTACAATCTTAAATTATTTCAATATTAAGAAAATAATAAGTCAAATATCCTAAAAAATTAACTCTCCTAAGTACTGAAAGGATTTTACAAAATTAATTAGATGCATTAAAATAAGTTCTGAAGGAATCTTTTGGAAGTTAGAATGGTGGAAGATCTTATAAAATTACATAATCACTAAATTAAAAAATAAAATATCTGTCAAGTTAGTGTTAGCCGCAAGGAAAAAAAATTACAACTAGTAATACACACATTTTTGCTGATGATTACGTATATTGTGTAAGCAAAAATACTATTTATGAAACTGTATTTATGCATGAATCATGTTTCAAGTAAAGATAAGAAGCGAGCATACGTGTGTAAATGTTGTTTACAAAGAGAGGGGGTTGCTAACAATAAGTAAGTCCACAGACCGGGCTGGTGAATGGAAAAATGCCATGGATAATTCAAATAATTCATAAAGTAGGGCTACCAAATCATATTCTGAAATTATCCGAAGCTTAGGTAGTCATCTGGTATAAAGCATTATTTTACGAAATTGTTACAATAACATGGTTAAAAAACTGACAGAATACAGCACTGATGTATAATTTATCTAAGAATAATTAAAGAATAGAAATGGTGCACAAGAGGCAAGGCACAATATGAAAGTAGTGAGCATGAAATAGGATAAAAGGCAATAATATCAACAAGCAGAAAGTACGTGCATGTAGGGTGTAATATGAAACAGCAAAAAAATATCAAATCATAATACTGACATTTACCATAAAGGCAGAGTCAATTTATTAGTCTAGGCATGACAGGCTAGTGCTTGTTGAAGGCTACTTCACTTCCATCTCTGGGAAACACTAGCACAATAAATGGCTTGGAAACACCTGCATGATGTAATAATCTGTGCAATGAGAAGAAAACACGCAGATTAGTCATGCAAAAACAAAAGCGCAATACACACAAGTTTGAAACTAAACTTTCTTGAAAATCCACACAAATAACCTGAAAATGTTGCATAAAAAGCACACACATAAAAACTAATGAACAAGTACTTATATACTTAGTTATAAAGAGCTAATTTCACCACAAATAATAAATTAAACATTACTTCAAGAGGACATATTTAATATCAAGATAAACCACATTGCAAAAAGAAATGCAATGTAACAACTTCAATCATCACACAATGTACAAAGCAGAAGTATACACCTTGATTTACTGAAAGGCTACAAGTAAATCAGAACAGGTAACATTCTCAAAAGCATACTAATTGCACAAACCAGAATATGAATTAAAATTTTACATATGAGCAGATCACATGAATGAGGTGAAAGTTCACAAAATGAAGGTATGACTACTACTGATGAAAGTCTTTGAAGTGGTAAAGGAAAGAGACATGAAATTAAAAAAAAATTGAAAAATGCAACAGAATACACAGAACCGTGATCCACAGCAGAAAAACAAAAGCCAACAGTATATAGGATTAGAAGAAAATAGAGGGTAGTCGTCATTGCATGTATTATTATGGGTGAGGTCCAAGTCTAAGCTACAGCATTAGCAAAGATCAGGTTTAAGGCGGCCGCCTGGATAGCGCTCGAACTGCGTGCAGCGTGTTTGGAGCTACATTTATTCTCAGAGACCAGTAAACATACGTCCATAATGTTGATCTATGAAAAGAAAACACTTCAGACTACTTGTGAATGTGACTTTCAAGACACCACGCACATTAGAAGTATTATTTTACAACACTTGAAATTGGCAAAAAATTGTTTTTTCACGCAGTTGTTTCTCAAGATATGTGTAACGGATTTGTTTGAAATTAAAATCTACAAGTACGCTGGACTTTGCTACAGTGACACGTTTAATAAAATTATAGGATCACCGTTTAAAGTCCCACAAGAAAAATGTTTCGGTGGGAACACTGCTCGCGCATTTACGACTTTGGCTGCAGAGGCGATATCACAATACATGTGCCGGCCAACATTGCTCTTGGCACCTCATAGATTTTCACCTCACACACAAACATACCCTTCACCAGGCGGCAGCCTTAAGATAATACTTTATAGCAAGCGGAGTTCAGGCATCTTTCGAAACATTGCTTTTAGACTAAGAACTATTTTCTATAATGTACAAATACAAATTCAAAAAATTTTGGAAGTAAAATTTATAGTATTTTTTTTTTGCGTGAACACACATCCATTAACAATGCAGGCTGTACTGAGCTGAAGAAAAACATCTGTGGTGTAATATATGTTGCCTCGACAAGAAGTGATATCCGTCAAAACTAACTTAAATTTTTACATTCACCATGGCAACTACTGGCTACACGCACAGATTTTGTAGGTGCATCTCTATTTCCCCGTCCTTCTTTCTCCTATTCATTCAGCTTGGTTATCTCTCTACTCTGTGTCTGTGTCTCCGCATATCAAACATCATGTTAGAATACCGTGAATATCGGAACATACAAAACTAGCACTTGTAGCTAGAAAGAAATTTTAATGAACAGAACTGTACGGAATTGTAACGCTTATTTTTATCAGAATGTATTCAAACAGGTTTTATTATGTTGTCAATATTAATATCATTACATCATAAAATATTTGTACATTTTTTTTTTATTTTATTTGCAGTTTTACTGTACTTAGGCTCTGCTGTGGGGCAGTGGAGTTTGGTTGCTTCACAATTAACAGTCTTTGTGCAAGGCTCACATGTCAATAGTGGCCCGATATCTGCGGGTCGGTAATCCTTTCTTCCAACTGGACAGTTTTTTGCCTGGTAATTAGGAGTGTTGGTTGTGAAATATTGTGTCCAAGGGGTCAGCAGTGCTGGCCAGATTTCTGCTAACCTCCGCAGTTGGCTGGTGTTAGGTATCGGTTGACACTGTGATTCAGGGAGTCCTCATGGTGGTTGGTGACTGTAGTGATGCATAGCTAGGATGTTATTGTCTTGGGCATCCCTCTCACCCTACCCTTATGTTGTACCATTAACATAGTATTGTAAAATGTTAAATTGGGACCAATTGTACAGATAGGAATGGAGATAACAGGTTTTAGGTTGTACATGCTTGAAAGACTGTAGTGTGGTTAAAAAATAATTTGTCAGGAAATTTAACGTCCCTGGAAGGTAACCCTGGTCTGATGGACTTCCAAAACTGGCAACATCATGTACCAAGGGTTGAAGTTTTCTAGGACTAGGGACAGGCCTAGGGACAGTGTCAGAAAAACTTTAGAACTACACCACAAAGTTGATGCTTTTTTACTGCTGTTTTGAGAGCTACGTCTATGTTTAGATGGCAAACCAAGTAATAAATGGTAAATGCATATGACTCACGTCTGCCAGTAATGAAGAATTAATAATCAGTAAGTACCCACTCAGACGCAAATTAAGCAGCATCCAGTTAGCAAATAAGCTGTTAAATAACCAGATTAAATAAGAAAATATTGATCTAACGTTCAAAAAAATTTATATTAAATTAATTCATTCAAAATTTTTAAATATTCAATGATAATTTTAACTGAATTTCTATTCTAAATTTGCTGGGATTAATTTTATATTACTGTTTTGTTTAATCAACATTTTTTTGCAGCTGACTAACTATGTTAATTTTTAATACATCAGCACTTGTGGTAGCTCTTAAATAGTTTATCTCTATCGTTAATTTAACTGAAAAGTGTATTTGGGTCTTGTTTAGCGAAGTTCCAGTAGAAACATAAGGGCTCTATTAAAAGTTCGCTAGCCCTCTAATTTATTATAAGTGCATGCTAGAAGTTAGAGCTACAAGATTCTTCCCCTCCTTGAGAACCTGAAGTGAAACAAGTTTGGTTTGAGTCCAGAAAAACACAATTTCAGGGCAAAAAATTGATAATATGTAACTTATCCCCATTTTTAAATGTGTTTAGTTATTGGTTAACAGTAAATGGACTTTGCATCTCCTCTACAGCTAGGTCGTTAGAAACCACAACTCGCTTTTAAATTAAACAAGGAGAGTAACTGTGAGAGGAGTCGGCAATGGGCTTCGTTAAGATACCATCCTAACATTTGCTTGGAGCAATTTCATGATACTATGGAATACCAAAATCAGGACTACGGAGTCAGGCATTAAATCTTCGTCCTCTCAAATAGTAGTCTCTGAAGTCATTTTAATGTGTCCAAGACCATGAATTTCATCATTTTTTTACATCTACTGTACGTTACCCATTATCCAAGGAGTGGTGCCCGGAATTGTAGGCGACAGTGGCGCAGAGCGGAACTTAATTCAAATAGTGACTGGCCGTAGGCGCTATCTTAGTAGTTCTCTGCGCTTATACTTGGAACTCGCTTTCATCTCCTGTTCCCCATTTCCTTCTCCTTCTTCCCCTCTTACACATGTGCATTGGCACATCCTGGCCAGGTGGGTCGACGTATGTGTGTGGGCTTCCTACTTCTTAGTAAGCAGTCTCTTGGAAGGATTCTCCAAATTGTTTCTATGAGAGTACGCAGTAGTCTCCCATGTTCTTTATGACAGCTGCAGCCACATAATTTATAATATCGCTTCAGCATTACGGGTTTTCTAAATGTTCTTTTTCGTCTGTTGTCATACAAATTGTTTGTTTTTAATTTAAAGTCTAACTATGCAACGTCATTATAAAGTTGGGTTGATATCATTGCTCAAGTATTGAGCATTCAGTCAAATAGACCCTGTATGTTTTGATCAGACAAATGACATCAGTGTACCAATTAAATTCCAAATGTCAACATCACATAACTTGTATGGTATATGGCTGCTTCCATATAAATACTACGTGATTTAATCACATTTCAGAATACTATTTTAAAATACAAAGTATTACTGTAAACACAATGACTGGATTTATTTACTTGGACATACTCCATTGTGAAATATATGACTGTCAAAAGGAAACTAACAAAATAATACAAAAAAACATAAATAAGCAGAGTATGCTTTAGTCATCAGGATACATACACAACATGAAATTCCAAAACTGGAATCTGGTCAGGTAAAATAAGGAACAAACAGAAAATAAAAGAAATAACAAGAATATGAAAATAGCTAAGTTGACATGCGACACAACGATGAGACGAGACAAAAACACAAACAGAAATACAACAAAACAACAATGAGACTAAACAAAACACCAATATGTCGGGCACAAACAGAAAAACAACAAACGACACAAACAATGAGACGAAACAAAACACAGTAGTTTTCCAAACAGTCAGTATAAACGACGTTTCGGGAACTGGAATCTGTTCCCGTCATCACTTGATGACGGGAACAGATTCCAGTTTTCTTGTATTATTTTTTTAGTTTCCTTTTGACGGTCATATATTTCGCAATGGAGTATGTCCAAGTAAATAAATCCAGTCATGCACTCCCATTGCACAGTTCTTTCAAAGATCGTAAACACAATGTTACAAATTTATTTGAACGTCTAGAAAACATTGTGTATGAAGTGTAAAATGGACAATCCTGATTATCATTGATGTAATTCACTGCAACGCTACGTGGGTATTTAATAATTTCATAATTACTGCTGTACCGTATGGGGTTGCAGACGGTGCTAACCCTGACATAAGGGATAACTAACACCTTTCATCAGCGGCACGTGCTTCTGCAGCTGACGTCATGCCTCCCCGCCACCCGCCTATCCCCATGCCTCCTTTACCCTACCCCCTCTACCTTCTTTACCAAAACCCCCCTCTGCCTGTCCTCCTCCTTTCCACTTCCCCTCCTGGCCGAGGTTGGCGAGTTCGGCCCGGTCGTGGACTCGAGACTTGGCAGGCTAACAGCGGAGGGACTGATTCTCTTTCTCTGTCCTCCTTTCCCGAGCAGCATGACGTTGAGAGACTGCAAGTACTGTACGACTATGTAGGAGTGTGTTGTTCTTTATTGTGTTACTTCTTCTTCTGGCTTCCTCAGTTGTTTCTAAATTTAAATGTTTCCTATCTTTTGCAACTCTTTCTTGGTGTAAATGTGCACATAATTTTTTATTGTTTGTAATTGACGACCAGACATTCTGTGGAATTGCTGGTACACTTTTTGACTATGATGGAAGACTTATTTTCTTTCTTAGTTTGTGTTTTCGTGTGCCTTTCAAGCATGTTTTTGGAGCTTGAGCCTTGAGGGCCTGTTTTACAGCATCTGTTATTGTTTCCCGATGCCATGAGCCTTCGCCACTCCATGCTGACTTCCGTTTCTCTCTTTTTTCACATTGTCTATTGTTGAGCACTGGTATTAATGTGCTAGTCGTGGAGTATGACAGGTAATTAGTGTACTGGCTGACATTTGTACACACCCCTTTTTTAACCTGCAATAGTTATTGCTATGTTTGCTGGTGTTGCATTTGACGACATGACATGCCTGATTATTACTACAGATAGTATTTAAGGGTGCTGCCAATCCGCACATGAGAGGCTCAAAAGCGACGGAGCTGTAAGGTTGCCCTTGAAGCACGCATCAAATGCAGTGTCGCCTCAACTAGCCAAGCTCTGAACTAGCGTGTATGTTTTCCGCCAAACGGTTTTTACTGTGGGACATGCGGTGGCTATATAATTTTATTGGTGGAAAGTCTGCAACTCAGTTCAGTGCAGATCGCAATCTGAGTTTCACATACATCCAGTTAGTACATTTTTAAAAACGGCAGTCTGAAAAGACAGTTTTTAGCCATGTTGGAAGGCTTAGAAACCAGGCTTTTAATGAGTGGTGTGTCTAAAGTTTGTTTTCTCTTTGTACGTTGGCACAACGGGCATACATGGAATATTTTTGAGGAAAAACCTATTTACGAATACGCTGCAACGAATTTGAAGCGTAGGGTAGGCAGCCGCCTTAAGACGTTAATTTGCTCACATTTTTCCGGAACATTGGCATTTCTTTAAGTAATTAAGCTAAACCTTTGTGCTGAGGAACAGTCCAGTATAATGTCACTCATGTTGTTTGGAGTGCATATTTGAGGACTGCATTTTACCTTACTTGATGTATTGCTCACTCAGAAATGCAGACAGTTCTCATTACCGTTAATATTTTTTGCTGATGTTGTCACTGAAAACAATTAAAGATTGATTTTCTGACGATTGTGTCACATATTTTGTACCTGAAGTATGTCAATGATTTACTACATTCTGGTCTGGGCATTGAGGGTGCTCTGTAAGAAATTTTTTGTGAAAGGTTTTTGGTTATTTCAATACATTTGTATTACAACTTTCGTTACACTAAATATAATTATTTTCAGACACGTAGTTTTTTTACTACAGGTTGTTAAAAAGTGGAATTCTTCTATTTGAAAAACTACAAAACTTTCAAACTAATTGACTTGAATCGTTGAAATTTGGCATAGTACACAAGCTGCTACTGAGGAATAGAATAACTATTAAATAATGCGAAAAAAATATTTTTTCAAAATGTTTTACGACAAAGAAAATCACACTTTTTTGTTGCCTCGTAAAAATAACAATTTATGTCGCAAGCTAACGCAATTTATTTCATTCTATGCACGGTAGTATCACTATTCAAGCGCAGCTTCAAAATTGCAGTTATTACACAAAATACGCAAATTGGGTAGTTTTCTCCCATATTGTGTTTTGAGCGCGCAATAAGCAGCACCTGAAGCATATGCAACCCGCAGTACTTGTGGCGACGGTTAGTCTAGGACGCTAGCAGGTAGCTACCCCACCTCCAGGAACTGAGCTCGCCATGGTCCGGTCCCCCACGTAATCGCCCGGCGTTGCCATACCTAAGGAGACACAGCAAGTGTAGTGTGCGTGCAGGTGTTTGTAGACGTCTTGTGGATTTACCTGGTTTATATTTACATATGCATATGCACTATTTATACTGTTTTAAAAATCATTTTTGAAGTTATTCGAAATGGGTCGTCCAAAATTTGTTGATCGAAAACTTCGCCAGAAAGGGCGACCTCGAAAAAGGAATAAATGGGTATTTTAAATTTCTTATGCTACAGAAGATTTTCAGAAATTAGGAGGTTTATATTATTCCTACACATACCAATTGCTTTACGTCCTTTAGTTTGCATTTCTGAAATCAAAGTGTGCAGTTAACGTATTAACTTAGAATTTAGAACAGTGTGTGTGTACGCATGCGTGGGTGTGCGTGTATGTCTAGAAAGCTGAGAATGAGGACTGCGATGATATGAATATTGGTATTCGTGTGGTATCTTTGTTGTAACTGAAATTAGTTCTGCAATCACAAGCATATTATATGGTGCAAAGAAGTAAAGAGTGAAACTGCGCACTTTTTCCGTTCTCAAACTTGACTGACGACACAAAGCCACTGTTTTGACCTTGTAAACACAATGTGTATGGGCAGTCAAAATGCCAAACTGCGCTATTTATTTATTTGCGACTTATTTTTACAGTGGCAAAGTTAAGGTGCAAGCAGACAAAAGTATCGGATATAAAACACACTTCTTTTCTGAAAAATAAAAACATTTTTGTGGTTATACAAAATATTTAATATGGACAAAAGGTTTCGGGTAACATTTTTAAGGCAGGTGAGCAGGTGAGATATTAAAGTAATTTTTGCTTAAGAATTATAATTACTTAAATAATTTAAAAGCATTATAAGGTTTCATAATTTTAAATTTAAGGCTTTGAAAAGACGTAAAATTTTTTTTTAATGTCCTAAACCTTTCAAATTATTTTATACTATTTTCCAACATCAATGTACAGAGACTGTTTACATTTTCATTTGCATAAAATACACTTTGAGCATACTCTAGTGTAGACAAGGAGGATGCATATGAGTCGTATGCAATTTTGCATAGGAGATAGTGAGAGATATTTTTAGTCAGCGCTTAACATCGAGGTCATCAGCGCTAGTGAAGGGTGATATGATGTGAGTTTGGAGCAGCGCCAGAATGAAGGGGTGGGGGAAACGGGAGATCCACGAGAAAATCCGCCGATTAGCGGCATCGTCCAGCACGATTCCCACATGCGAAAATTCGGGGTCCAGCCCAGTCTGGAATCGAACCCAGGTCGCCTTGTTTTGCACAGGAGTTTTTTTTAAAAACGTAGGTAGCACAAATAAAGAGTTTGTGAAATGTCAAATGGGTAAAAACAAATGACAACATTTTGTATGTGTGTATGTCTTTTTCTGCAGACACAAATGTGAAATTTGGAATTTAGATTTTCGAAGGACTTTACAGTCTCTTTATAATTTGTGTACTTAAAAATTACTATTTAAGCACTTTTGTAGGTTTTTACTTACTGCAAAGTTCGATTTAGTTAGCGTAAACACAAAGTGGGATGTCCGGGTAATCCAACACTTTGTCGTTACATTACACGTGTCTTACATAGGGGCGCTAGTGTTTCTTTCCATGTGGAGGAAATAAAAATAGCAATGCCGGCGATGTTAGTATGTCCGCCTTGAAGCGTGTTTTATTAAATTGATACGCAGTGTTTTTGTAGTATAATATTTATTCTATGAGATATGAAAATGACAAATATGTCCAAATAATTGTTACTTTAGGTAAGTGTAAAACGGACGCTGAGCTGTTTCCGTCTTTTTAATATGTATACATAGAACTGAATAGTGTTCTGAGGAATGGATGAAATTAGAATTAATTATACCACGGAATCAAAAATGCTACGTTATCGTAAACTAAAGTTAGATTTTAGACTACCAATTTGCGTTGTACATTTTAAGTTAAACATCATGTTAAAAAAATATTGTAACATGTAAACCAATAAATAAACAGCAGTTTAAATAATTTAGTTGTTTATAAACTTACGAGAAATATTGTGTACTAGTTTCTTGATATTTCTGCTGATCTAAAGTAGGTTTGCAACCGTTTATATCAGTCCGTTTTTGTTTTTGTTTTAAATATCAGCTACGGGGTTTATATGTTTTTTTTTCGCGGTGTTTATTTTCATAAAATGGTTCCTTATCGTAGGCCATGGTGCCTCCTTCCCTAGCTCCTGCATTTGTCGAAGTTGTGTACCGTTTCTAATGACCTCGGTGCCAACGAGACGTAAACCCCATGCTTTACATAAAAAAAGATTTAATCATATATGGGAAAACAAAATTAAGAAAGTGTGAATACCAATCAATGAACCATTTTATGAATAATATTAAAAAACTAGGAAATACAAACAGCTATTAGACCTCCACCCCTTCTCCCGAACTGGCAGCCAGCAGGGAGGACCAATGTCCCTGTATTTGAGGTGAAAAGCTAGAAAAAATTTCCTCCTTTCATTTTACACCTTTTTAAAAAACGAGGGTCTAGTAGTCCTCCCTCGAGAAAATTTGGATTTAAACATGCAATAGCAAAATAGTGCTATGTTAATAGTTTCGTGGCTGAAAATAGAATTTGCTATTGGTAAAATATAACTCATTTTAAGAAGATTTTTTTTTAAATTTTCCACCCATTAAAGAGGGAAGCCCAGGGTCCTCCCCCCAAAAAATTGAGATTTCAATGTTAAATGATATACAATTTTAGCAGTTTTCGTGGCTAAAAATTTACTGTGCTACTGGGAAAAAAATATTTAATTTTTTAGTATGAAATGTTTAAATTGTCCACTGCTTTAAAAAAAAGGAGGGGTCCGGGGGGTTTACCCTAAACACTTTTTGGAATTTTTTGTGCAGAAGGTTCTATTTTAACAGTTTTGGGCATAAAAACACACTACTGTACTGGTATGACTAACTTTAAATATGATCTTTAAAAGATTCTAGGGCTAAAGGGGTAAAGGGTTGGAACTTCCAATTTCTTCTGGCTACGCCTCTTCATGTATCAGGCAAAAGCGATAATGTTTTTCGTAGGATTACAAATATAAGTTTAATTTTTTCGTTGTAGGGAAAGTATTATTCTACACGTCATGCCAAGTTCCCTACACATTCAAACAGGAACAACGATAAAAGTGACACCACTGATGAAGATTATGATCTAACGATGGAGTGGTCAGGTGTAGAATTTAAGGAGGGCTAGTTTCCGCCTCTTTTCACGGAAGTTAAAAAAAAATCCTTTGCCTCTAAGTGAATTGGTACCAGGCCGTCGTGTAGTCAACCCATAGATTCTTCTCCCTCAGTTAGAAGCTGTGGTGAAGTAGACAGCGGGCTAATGTCTTTTGCCAGAGTTTAGCCAGAGTCTTTTTGGACCAGCGGCAAACAGATTGCCTTCATGTCAGAAAGACACCGTACCGATTCCGACAAGACGTCGCAAAGACATCACCCGATGAAGGCTTGATGTTTTTGCAGGCACTGAACCGGCAATTGCTGGTTGTCTTTCAGGACACGGGACAGTCAACGACCAGATGTCTTTTGGAACACCAGGAAAATACCACCTGGATATCTTTCAGGACACCAGACTGGTAGCGGTTGGATGTTTTTAGGACACAGTACCAGCAACAGCTGGATGACTTTCACAACACCAAAACTAATGGCCTGGACAGCAACCGGTAAGATATAAAATAGATGTCTTACCATTAGCAAAGACGATAGAGGGCCAGTGTCATAAAAGCAGCAGGCCAGTGATGACTGAGTGTCGGAAAAGAAACTGGACCATTGACGGCTGAGTGTCAGAAAAGACACCGGGCCATTGAAGGCTGAGTGTTGGAAAAGACACCGGGCCATTGAAGGATGAGTGTCGGGAAAGACACTGGGCCGTTGAAGCCTGAGTGTCAGAAAAGATGCGGGGCCAGTGATGGCAGGGTGTCGATACTTAGAGGACAGGAGATAGCCAAAGATAAATATAAATGTATTCCCAAAAAGTTTCACATGCATGTTAAAAATGTTTTCTCTAGTGTTTTGTCCATGTCACCATATACCTGATGCAATCATACAGCATTAAATTTTGATGTTACATGAATGGAATGTGTTGGGCTCGAACCAGCAATCTTCTCATTCATAGTCCATTGCACTAGCCACTATACAATACCACCTTGTTGGAATTTACACATTAAACTTATTAACAAGTAACTGTTCCAAGCATTCGGCTGATTTATGGATGAGTTTGCAGACAGGTAGTGTATACTGGGTTTGCTTATTGTTGATTAGTAGTCTACTTAACACATAACCACTGAACTAGTGTTATGTGTCAATTATACACAGGGAAATGAATCATTAATGTAATAATAACTTATTTTTTATACACAAGCTGTTAACCATCAACATGCAATAAGCATATCAGTGTTCGTTCAATATTTCTAAGGCATCATTAAAATTTCCTTAAAAAGACCACAGGTTAGTATCATTCCCGTGACATACAACCACCGTCTGAAAATGTACGCTGTGCCATTAATGGCCTGATCCCTTCTTGCCTATTTCTTTTATACATCCTTAAAAAGACTACGGGCTGGAATCTTTTTCGAGGTAGAAAGAAAAAAGTACACTGCACCGTTAACAGCTCTGTGTCTTCTAGCCAATATATTTGAAGTGTCTTTTAAAAAAAACAGCAGGAAATTATATTTTTAGCGACAGACAACAGCTGTCCAGAAAAGAATACAGAAATGTTAATGGTCCAGTATCTTCTTGCCAATATCTTTTAAGTGTCTTTAAAAAGACGGCAGGCTGGTACATTTTTCGCAACACATCTGCTGTCTGGAAAACGACACAGCACATTTTAACTGTTTGGTATCTTCTTGTCAATATCTTTTTAATGTCATTAATAACACAGCAGACTGGTTACAGATAAATGCTGTCTGAAAAAGGATACTGCACAGTTCACAAGGCATCCTCTTGCCAATATATTTTAGACGACCTTAAAAGATAGCAGGCTATTATCTTTTTCGTGATCTTCTCTCATTGTCTGAAAAAGGTCACTGAGCCGTTAATGGTCCAGCATTTTCTTCCTCATCTCAAGACAGCGGGCCTGTGTCTCTTTCGTGACAGAAGTCGCTGCGCGGTTAATGGCCCAGAGTATTTTTGTCGACTTATTTTTAAGCGTCTTGAAAGGATAGCGAGCGGACGTCTTTTTCGTGACGGTTAATATTTATCTAAAAAATACATCTTACTATTAACTGCCTGCTGTCTTTTATCATGTTGTAGACACTTGAGTACAGTTTGGACAATGGGCGGACATCTTGCTGACAGTTAACCATCACTTTGTGTTTGCTGGAGTGTCATAAAACTGACATCTAGTGATTGTGTAATTAATGACAGTAAATCTGTGCTTGGGAAAAGACATCATGCCGGTAACTGGCCGGAATATTTTTGGCGATAGTTTGGTGAGTGTCATAAAAAAGGCATCCACTGGTTGTCTTTAATGACAGCTTACCTGTGCCTGAAAAATGACATCTTGTCGGTATCGGGCCTGTATCTTTTTGGCGATAGTTAGGCAAGTTCCATAAAAAGACAACCAGTTGTATTTTTAATGTCAGTAAATCTGTGTCTGGGAAAAAGACATAATGCCTGTAACGGGCCAGTAACATTTTGGCAATAGTTGGTGAGTTTCATAAAATGGACAATGGACCAGTGTCTTTATCATGACACATGACCTGTGTCTTGAAAAAGAAAATGCCGGTAATGGGCCAGTAACATTTTGGCTACAGTTTTTCGAGGATCATAAAACAGACATCTATTGGTTGTCTATTTAATGACAGCTACCTGTGTCTGAAAAAAAAAACATTATGCCAGTATCGGGCCTGTATCTTTTTGGCGATAGTTAGGTGAATGCCATATAAAAGACATTCAGTTATTGTCTCTTCATGACAGTAAATCTGTGTCTGGGAAAGACATCATGACGGTAACGAGCCAGTATCTTTTTGGCGATAGTTTGATGTGTGTCATAAAAAGGACATCCACTGGTTGTCTTTTTAATGACGGTATACTTGCATCTGGAAAACAATATCTCGGTATCGGGCCTGTATCTTTTTGGCGATAGTTAAGTGAGTTCCGTAAAAAAGACATCCCAATGTGTTCTTTTTAATGACAGTAAATCTGTGTCTGGGAAAAGATATCATGCCATCAACGGGCCAATATATTTTGGCGACAGTTAGGTGAGTGTCACAAAAATGACATCTACTGGTTGTCTTTGTAATGGGAGCTTACCTGTGTCTGGAAAAAGACATCTTGTTTGTATCGGGCCGGTATCTTTTTTTGCGATAGTGGTTAAGTATTGTACAAAATATGGTGGGGCACATCTTTTTGTTACTGATGGTTGAGTGTCGTAAAACAGACATCTGACAGGTGTCTTTTTCATGACAGATTGCCAGTGTCTGGAAAAAGACATAATGCAGGTAATGGGCGGATATATTTTGGCGATTGTCGGTTCAGTGTAGGAAACAGACAGCAGGTCGCTGTCTGTTAAACGACAGCTAACCGGTGTCTGGAAAAAGAAAACCTGCCAATATCTGGCCGATGTCTTTTGATTCAAAATTGGTTGAGTGTCGGAAGAAAGACATCAGGCAGGTGTATTTTTAGTAACTGCTGACTGGTGTCTGGAAAAAGACAAGAAGCCAGTGTTGGGCCGCTGTCTTTTTGTGTTCTGCAGTCACTGGAGGACAGTTCAGACAGCGGGCAGATGTCTCGCAGACAGTTTGTGTTTGATGGGGGATGGGGTATTTTAGAATGGAATATAATGATTTTCACAGCTCAGGTTAGTTCACAACTCTCTATAACTCTACCTTTGATATCCTGAACATTGCTAATTGACAAGATGTTTATCAAACCAAAAAAAATGTTTATTTGTGTGCCGCTTTCAAATTTAACAAATTTAACTATCTTGTAAAAGAATTAAAGCTTATGTAACATAACATATTTAGTCTAATAGCGTTATCAAATTTTGTTAAAACTTTTTCAGTTCAAAATACAGAATGTTTATGGACCTTGGCAGGCAATTTATAGAGAGTATCTGAAAGAGGATGAGTGAGAAAGGTTGTAAGTTTAGTCAAAAAATGTCCTAATAACTTAAAACACTACAAACATTTTATGACAGTGTGAAACAAACAACTGTTGCATTCATTTAAATACAATGTAGCTACTGGCTTACACCCCGCATAGTCACAATTTTCTGTTTAAGAAACCACAATATTAATGATTAAATAATGAAACCATTTTTCCAGTTCTCTTGCACTGTCTCGAAATTCTCTTTTTTGAGTTTGGGAATTTTCCACATTTTGTATCACGAAAAGAAAAAAAATATTATTATGAATTGCTAAGTGCGTCTTTTAGTTCATGCCAGTTAACTTTTACTACAGAAAATTTTCAAACTGCAGCACAATACAGATTACATCTTCAAAACAATGGCCATGAATTTAAATCTGCTGAATAGCTACTTAGCTATTACAATTTTCACAACAATAAATACTAACGAACTAAAAACAATTGCTTACCTATTAACATACATATACCTTCTATTTCCCTCCCACACACACTCAAAAGCAAAGCCGCACCCTGATGGCTCTCCACCACCCCCTTCCACACCAAATCTAAAGGTATTATCTTTCTCTCATATACACCAAACATACTGACAGCCATGAATCCTTTTTTTTTATTCAGCTAAGCTGTAAGACTAAAAGAAACACTCCTATCTCCTCCAGTGATGGTAAAAAAAACCTTAATAGAGCCAATCCTTACACTCCTGCTGAAATGCAACTCAAACATAAAAAGTGTATGATATGCTGTTAAATGTTGTTCGATGAATATGTAGGAAAAATATAGGATATGTAAAATATGAGAGCGCAGAAGATACACATGTTAATATGGTAATATATAAAAGTTGGTAGACTAACCAACTAAACAGGTAGAAATAGAACTTAAATAGGCAGGTACTTCTTCACAGGAACAAACACAAAAAAGACACACACATTTTGTTGTGCAAGTGCACATTGTTTCATTAGCTTAGGTCAGATTCATAAGGATCACTCACTGGCTTTAATAGCGAGCTGTAGATTAAAGGGAATGCTTCATGCCGTTAATTTTTAGAGGCAAAGCATGTGTGACAAAATGTTGCAATGTAGCAGGCAGTCTCCCTGTGTATTTATTTTTCCTTTTGCCTCTTGCAGGGTGGCTACAAAATGTTGAGAACATAATTCCCTAACTTTTCCCAACCAAATTGACCTTATAACTTTTTTAACCTAAATTTATATAATTCAATGCACTTTGCACATAGTACAAGTTTAATGTACTAAAGATATAACAATTGTTTTGTTTTTAAACTTCTTGCAATGGGGTAAATTAAAAATCAAATAAATGTTAAGGATTTATGCCATTGCAGCAAACTGTGTGCCACAGAAAACCAGACAATCCATGCAGACAAACAGTAAAGTAAAAAACCAAAAGCATCCTTTTGTTTGTTTGCACGCATTAACTGGTTTTGTGTGACAAACCATTTGCTGTAATTACGTATGTCTAGAGACACCTGTTTTTCAGGACGCGCGAAATCACAAAATTTTTGCGAAATTTGCCACTTCTGTTTGATATCACGAAATTGATCAATTATGTGCGAGATTACGAAAAAATGCGCCATTTTTGAAGAATTATGTAGTAAATTACATCCAATTCGAGATATTGATTATATGAATCGAGAAAATCAATTTTCAGCCGCGAGTCTAAAGCGAGTTTTGAGAGTATCGAAAGAGACACGAAAATGGCAGCTGTTTAGGTTAAGTAATGCAACATGTTTCTTATCCTGGTTTTACGTAATTCCTGTTTATTTTTGTTCGAAATTCATAATGATAAACTATAACACTGCAATATTAATTATGACCAAAGAAATTTACGTCTGTAATGATGTGACGTACATTTTCCCAGAATGAGTGTCTCGGAAAATAACACAATGTAAACTTGTATCATGCGCATCACAAAAAATGCAAGGCATGAATGACATAACCCTGCAAAAATTTTCCAGCAACAAATAATAGTGAAAACAAAGGGGTAAAATTGTTGCGTCTTAAGTAGAACATTTAGAGGCAAAACAGGAATGAACAAATTCAAGTTAACTATGTAGGTTATGCTATTCAAATTTTTTAAAATCTTTATGGCGTTGTTTGTAACTTAGAGTAATTAATACAGACGCAATGATATACAATATGATGTAAACATATTTATCTCACAATTTAATTATATAGTTGTGTGGTTATAATTGTAAGATGGTCCAACATAACCTAATATTAAGTACTACATTTTCTGATTTTTTTTGTATAAAGTGTCTGATTTTACTTGAGAAAAGTAATACCCATAACAGCTTATTCTTGCGACTAATGTTAGTTTATAAAATTTTATCCTTCATTAAAATCATATGTATTGGTGTGTTTAATATGTAACAAATGGATAAATATGTATATATATATGTAACAAATGGATAAATTTTCAACCATTCTATTAACATATTTGTGTAAAGAAAGTAATTTTAATTAAATTTAACTAAACGTACAATACTTTGCACATATTTGTTACCTACAAAAAAATTCTTTGACGTTTACAAAATAAGCGAAATTTACAATGAAATGACATGAAAATTGGCGAAAAAGTCAACAAAATCAACTTGTCAAAATTGACGAAATCATGAAAATATTTTCACCGAAAACACCTGTCTCTACGCATGTCCAAAAACATTCTTAGATTTGTAATATTTGCATGAAAAATTCATGCCTGTGAAAACACTGATTACATAGTAAACACACTAACAACATATACTGTGTGCTCTAGTTTTGCACGTACATTAAGGCGGGACATCTGGGACGAAGTGCAAAGACTGTCTGTCGCACAGGCAATGTCAAGACAGTTGAAGGGGAGTATGGAGAAGTGGAAAACATGTTGTCGGAGCTACCCCCACTATATACTGTCCTAAGCGGGCAGAGGATGGGGCAGTAGTTTAGCCCCACGAACCGGTCTTTGCAACAGAAAGGAACAAAGTAATGATCTACGTGTCTACCCAGGCTTGAGGCCATTTACACTGCAGGTAAAAATACGCGCAACCCTCTGGCGCAAGAAAGCCCGCGCAAGGTCAGGGTGGGGTAGCAAATTACAGACAATAGCCTTTCCACTGTGCGTGTATCCCAGTCCTGGCCTGCCAGACAGAGCAGCGCAGGCGACATGTCCTAGTCAGTTTCCGACATGGATTTATAACCATAAGATAACATATAGAACAAAACATTAACATAAACCAAAATCGGGCATGGTGATTCGTTTTTAGCATAAATATAGAGAATTATATAACACTCAAAGCTATACTAAACTTCTCAAGTTTGTGGTATGCTATAGGCTATAAAGTTAACTAAGGATTTATCAGCAAACTTCGATGCATATGATACTTATTTATAGTTGAATTGAGTGCAGTACAAGCATGTCCATTATTTATAATTGAATTGAGTTCAGTATGAGTATGTCCAACATACATGAAAATACAATAATGAAACAATAGTTTCATTTTTAAAACTGTAGTTATCACTCACCGAGCATTAAATGTGTAAATTTGGCCAGCATGAACAAACCATCATTTACACCATGGGAAAGTAAATATTAACATAAATAATAGCAGTTTAACACACTGGAACATAATTTTTTCACAGTTTAAAGTATGTATAACTGAACAGTATTTCATGTTTGATGGAATTTTTACAAAGTAATTTTTTATGTGGTACTTAACAGCACATGCGAATCCACGTGATGATTTCGAGTTTTTTTGGGAAATTATAAGCATTACCCGGGTTACTACATTCTGCAAAGGGTCACAAAATAACTAACCAATGTGTTTCTCGATAGGAAGCTGTAAATTCAGCGAATTTCAACAAAAAAAAAGTTTAATTTAATTGGGAACTGACATGACATTGATTTCAACAGCATATTTTCTTATACAAGAAGTCAACGCAATTTTTTTTTGTAATAATACTATTGGCACAAATTTGTATTAGACATACTTAAATGCCCATTTTTCACTTGTGTACTGAGCATGTTTTAAGAATCTATAGTAATTAAAATTTTTAAAAACACTACATTATAGAAATACATTAATTAAGAAATTCCTTCTTTTCTTTCCAACACAATTATGAGGACTTGAAATTTAAACAATGTGCATAAAGTAAAGTCATGTCTACTCTTTCTTTGAAATATAGCAGTTTTATTATGTTGCAGATGTAAGTGAAGTAAGATGAGGATGGAGTAGCAACGGAATATTATGGGAAAATCCCAAAAAAAAGTAAAACAGGTAACCAGCAGTGTTCAATGACGTTTCTCACACCTGAAGAGTTGCAATATCAACTATTTTGAAATTAATATGAAAAAATACAGAAATATTTTATTCGGATAGTTCTTGCATTTATTTATATAAATTATAGTTCCCTTTATATTTTTTTCTGCAGTATTAATGAAACTTATTTTTATAAGTGTATCAAAAAAATATAAAATGTACGATAGATAATTTCTAACACTTCGTGGAAGTGTTAGCCTGTCATACAAAAGAAAATGCATGTTAATTGGTTACTGTTTTCAAATAGTTTTTGTTCTAATCAAAATGTTAAAAACTCATATTTTTAGTGGTACTCATAACTGCAATAAAACATTTTGCTTGAGTGTTAAAACATATACCCAAATATGGACCACAGACGAAAGATAAATTACTAATTAAAAATAGTTTCACACAACAAAGCACAAATGCTTTATCATTGCTTGGTTAAAATTAACATCTGTACCACCCCAAAAAATTCACCCCTGCTCATAATCACTATCACATACAACATCACCATTTCAGCTATTTTTAAAAAGAGAATACGTCTGTTCGCTCATTAATCATTTACTTTGGCACCTACGAGACTAAAATTTCTGTGAAAATGTTGACAGTGTAATAGCTGGTCAATTATAACATCAAACTGTCTTCATATAAAATTTTTAAAATACAACTTCACATATCTAGCAAGTTCTTGATAGCCTAGCAATTCAGTGCTGGTGAGGGGTGACATGTGGTGAGTAAGAAGCAGGGAGATCCCGAGAAAACCAGCCGACCAGTGGCATCGTCCGGCACGATTCCCACATGCAGAAATCCGGGGATCGACCCCGCCAAGGAATCGAACCCGGGTTGCCTTGGTGGAGGCAAATGGTCTAACAATTCGGCTAGCGTGGCTCCAGCACACGAAAGAATTGACAGTTATTTTTACTGAGCACAATTTTTCTATCTAGGCACTTAAATAATTATATCTTTCCGCAAGTTTTTGAATTTTCCAGATGTAAGTCTGCTGAATAAAACTACCATTATACGTCTACTATACCACACGGAATAGCTTCCAAAAATTATAGTTTTTCGTCGGCAAAGAGAGCACATGGACAAATAATTACTCTGAAAACCTTCATGTGCTGCTTTTTCATTTTCTCGTCCATATTTGATAGTTTCATTTTGTAGAGGTTTCCTGTACAAAATAATTGTTACTAGAGAGTCACATTCTGATGTTTTGCTGTGTTTGCCAACTAATCCAAAATGCAAAGCCGTGAACAGTTTTCTGCACTCTTGCAACCACACACCACTCTCACTTTGATGTACTGGCATTGTTTCTAAGTTTTTCTTTGTTCTTCACTTCTTAAAGAATCAAGAAATATTGAGCTTTCTCATATTCTTCAGTGTCTATGTCTTGTCGTGCATTTTGTCCTTGAAACTTATCCTTGCCACAGGAACCTAAAAACAACTTCTTTAAGAATTTATTCTATAATTTTCTTGAATGTCTCTTTAGATCTGTACTGTTACCTTATCAGATGTTTTTACAGAAAAATCCAGGTCTTCCATCATGTCATTGCTTTTTGATGGTGTAGTGTACTGTCCCTGCGCTACTGCATCAGCATTTTTGTTTTACAGCCGAATGTATTGTACAGTTACGCATAGTTATTGTCCATGCAGTATACGTTACTTTTGTATTTCACACATTTCCATTAAAAAACAACACATCGTTGAGCACCTTGAAATGTATTGTTAACGCAATATGTTAATTTTTCGTAATAGCAGTTCGATCTGAATAAAAATGCAACACGAGCACCTTACTTACACACACAGATTTATAACATTTCTGCCAACTAAACCACAGACAAATTAATGGAGCTATAATTTCCAAATGCGAAAATTATCATGACCTTGGAATTGTTTTCGATCAAAATCTCTTGGAACAAACATTCCTCCTCTTTCCTTCAAACAGGCTGTTACAAGCTTAAGCACCTTAATAAATTTAAATGAATTCTCCCACCTTCTCTAAAACGCAATCTTTGTGATAGTATTGTTCTATCCTCCTTTAACTACTGCTCTGGCATTTTATGTAGCATGGACAATTCTTTGCAATACAGGGTCCAAAAACTTCAGAATTCACGTATAAGGTAAGTTTATAATCTAAAACGAAGGGACCAGGGACCACGTCACAGAACCATTAGCTAAAACTGGTTGGCTGAAAATGGAAAACAGACGACAATTTAACTTTTCCAAACAACTCAAATCAATTCTCCACAAAAACACTCCAATATTCTTAACATCTAAACTACTACAGCTAAACTCTATCCAATCGTACACCTGCCATAAGATGAACTCCCAAGTACCATGTCACAACAGTACATCATTTACGTGATCATTCAGCTACATGGCCATTATTGTCTGGAACGAGTTACCCACCAACTTAAAAAAAAGGATCATTAACTGTATTTAAGAAAAAGTACAAAGAGGGCCTACTGACAGGCCAAAAGCAAACAAAAAAATAAAAAAAAAAATAAAGCAATTACATAAAAATGACAGGCGACTAATTAAGCATATGTGAAATTACTAACTATTTGTAAACTCTTCCATTTTTTTTTTGTGAAACAGACTTCTGTATTAATAACTTCCGTAATTCAGCACGCAAGTTTTTTTATATATCTTATTGCTTGTTCTAACCTTTATGTTTTTTATGACTATGTGTATTCTGCAATATGCAGACAAATTGTAAAACGGCAGTGGTACTGAATTTTGCTTGTGTTAAAATAAATAAGTAAACACACAGTATTTATTAAATGTAATTTTTATTCTGAGTAGAATAATTTGTGGGAGACATTAAGTTATATGTTTATTAATTGCGTGACAATATCGTGTAGAATATAATGTTATCACCATCATGACGAAGGAAATATCATGTCTCATTTGTGCCACTGCATTCATTGTTTTTATTAATAATTTTGTATTTATGACAACCAATATGACAAGTCATAACAGTCCAAACTTTACTGTTGGCGAGATTTCTTTATTTTCCATGAGCTGCTACAGGTATAACTAACAAGGGCAAGATTGCCCACCAAAGGATATTGGTATCACTATACACAGAATAGCAACCACTTGGAGTTCGAGCAAAATTGTGAAAGACTGATTGGATCGAATGCCTTGACTCAGTGTTACAATTTATATTGCATCGAAAAAAAGCCATAGTATTGTTGTTGGCAAACCGCGATCCAACTTTTATTGTAAGATAACCAACTTGCCGTCGGGACACTGTTGCACAGCCGGTTACTTAGAAGATTGAGTTAACCAGACTGAAAGATTATGTGAAGATTGAGGAAAATACACAATTTGCGTGAGAAATGAATTAAGTTTTAGAGGACGGAAAGATGTTTTCATCTATTTCTGTTGCTTTTTGCAGAAACTTCTGGAACATATGTTGTAGACCTAGTGATTAATTACTCTAGCCTCTTTGGAAAACGTGAAAATTATCTGCAAAGTTGTAAAATGCTTTTTTTATTTGTTTTTTACCGTCAATGGCAACATTGAAAAAACTATAAGAGAGAATAAATGTGTTCATCACATGTTTAAAAATGTCACAGTAAGCTTTATCTGCACATAATTTGTAGATTGCTTGCGTATATTGCGTCCGAAAATTTACAGCCACAAACACTTCACTAAAATGGCGTTACTAGTATTCTAAGAATATAGAAGCATAGGTGAATGACCATTAATATATGTCTATTACTATTCTTCTGCCTACCTAGGTATATTCGAACTGCCAGATAAAAACTGAAAACCATGACATAAGCTAGGATGATTGACAAAACACTTGGATCATGGTTCTCTTCAGGCGATTCCAAGGGACAGGAAGATCGCAAACATAACTAACACCAATTTAGTCGAGCGCTGCTTCGTGGCTCGACCCAAGGAGGCAAAAGCGCCCACCGGTGGTGGGGGGAGCATCTTTTCGATGCGCTCTCTCACGACAAAGCTTGGAACTAAATAACTAATTTTCCCTGGTCATTTGCAAGAAAACGGTTCCGTAAACACATACAAACAAATATATATTTGAAAAAGTTATACAAAATTAAATTGAGATACTAATAAAAAAATATAATTTTCTCAAATTGAAAAGTTGACGAATTTGAGATTTTTAAAAATATTTTAAAACGCTACATTGGAAATTAATTAGTTTCTTTATTTACAAAAACACTGTCATTGGCACAAAAAAGTTTGGTTTCGGTCGGACGTCTCAGCTTTGAGCTATCAGTCATGAAAGTAGTATGATTTTCCCATGTAAAATATGTAGTGATGTGCCACCTAAGTATGCATATAATAAAATTAAAATTAGAACTGAAAGTTACAACTCTAAAGTAAATTTTGATGGTAAGAAATATACAGCAATAACAAACTTATGACTTCTCACATTCAAAGAATTACATGTGCTAACTTCATGTACTACACGAATAAAACATTTGCGTAAAAAAATTCATGCCTCAGGAAACACAGATTTTGTAGTTTACAAACTATTAATAATGTATTTTACATATTCTAATTCTGCATGTTGAACTCTTACAATTAATCAAAATTACAAACTGACAGTTGCAACTATTGAGTAATTTATTTAAATTTAAGTGAAAAATTTAGAGCAATACAAAATTTATAAATTCACATATTGGGCAAATTAAATGTACAATTTCATGTATCACACAACTAAACTATGTGTAGGAAAAATTTTTATCCCATAAAAAAATACCTATTTCATGAATTACGTACTACCTACACTCAAAAAGCACAATACCTTACAACAAGGTTACACAAAAAAAATTCCTTGAAAAATTTAATTTTAAGAGTTTTATTAAAGGTATTTACAGACAGATCCTGTGCTAAAGTAAAGCAGTTCTGTGATGTTTTTTGTAACGCTACAACCTCCTAGCTCACCCTCCCCCTTCCCGCACCCAAGGGTTCCTCATCCATCTCCAATTATGTTAAGTTCTTCTGACCTCTCCATTCTTATTCATAAGCAAGCACGTTGCTCTAAAAATATAATTCAGCCCGCCTTTTCTACCATCCCTTCTTTCCAATAGATGACTTGTGTGTTACAATTTAAAGTTGGTGAAAACAAGAAATAAAACAGCACGGCAGGATGCAAGTTTTTTCTCATGTTACAAAAGTGTTTGTGGTATCATTTCACAAGCTGGTAGCCGGCTTCTCACACATTCGAACTAACAAAATGAAGTGCACGAAAAAAGAAAGCCGACACGCTATCAGCCGTCCGCATCAGCACGAAGCATTGAGCAGTAAACCACTGTGAAAAGATTACGGATAAAATTGGTGTAAGTGAAGCAGCGGGCCCAACCTGGTGGTTATTAGTGGCTTGCTTCCCTGAGAAGCACGTGACGTCCGGTAAAAAGCAACAGACGAGACTTCATGCTTGCCAGTCCACGCTACTCCAGTCATGAAGGCCTCATTTTAAATGATTTTAACCACTGTTATTATATTTCAGGGAGATTAGGGAAGGGAAGTTTCCCAGACTATTCCCCGACATTTTCAGGCCACTAAAATTCTCTGGCTTTTACTGGTTTTCCCGCCCTGTTGCCACCCTGTCTTATTCACAGTCGCGAGTGCTGGGAGGGACACAAGCATAGGAGAATGGAGCAGACTGCTGTCACACAATGTAACAGCCGCAACTTTGTAATAGAGCACACCTGACAATATGGTACAATGCGTAACAGATAAGCAGCTAGTCTATACAAACAGACGCCATGTTATTGTGAGCACACACACACACACACACACACATCCACCAACCCCTATATACACAAAAACCCATACACACACACATCCACCCACACCCATACATCCACCCACACCCACACACCAAAATCCACACACCCCCACCCTAAACCACACACACACACCCACACCCACACCCACACCCACACCCACTCACACACTCACACACACAACACACACACAAATTGGACACAACTGTAGGTAATATGCTGTTATTCAGATTTTAAAGTAAATTTTGATTTTAAGAACCCCAGTTGTTACAGAAAGACTGGCTTGCATTGTGACAAATACAGTATTAGACTCATTGTGTCATTTACTTCTTGTACAAAAAATTCAGACCAGATTCTCTCCCAGTTTCTTGTTTTTCACAGCTGATTGCCTCCCATTCAAGTTATCCACTTCCTAACATGAACCAATTGTAACGCAAACAGTAATTTTCATCATTATGTAGGGATGCCAACCTCTGGGTAGTCTCATCAGTAGTCAATCCTCCTCCATAAAGGATCACCGACCACTGGCAATAAGGAAAGGAGGGTCCGGGGGCCTCCCCTGGGAAAATTTGAATTTAAAGGTGCAAACTGTAACTATTTACGTTTTTTTTTGTATCTGAATGTTCAATATACCGTAATTAGATATAATGACATTGTTTTCTGATATTTACTGTAAAAATTAAACATACATCTGTGACCATGGAGGAAAGAAAGAGGGTTTACTACCTCTTTCTCTATCCTCTAAAACTTGTACATGACAAAACTTTTTGTACGCACACACCTTAATAACACAAATTAATTAGAACATTTTACAGTACTTTGTAAACACACTCTGACTATTTAAATTTACCTACATTATTTAAAAATACACTTATGGAAAAATTACAAAAAATATAATTTAGCTCACCTCACGATTCTGAAAGTTATGCACTTACACACATTTTTGGACGTTGTATACACATTACCAGAAGGTTTGTACACACTTTTTGGAAGTTATTTACGCACTTGTCTCACTTCAGCAATGGGTCTACAGATTAATTAATTTACATTTACTCCTTACCACTACCTCACAGCTTTAAATGAATAACAGCATCATGCTCCAAATACAGATGTAAAGTACGGCATGGTCTGCTGAAGATAGCTGTAAATTACTTTTTACTAAAAAAGTAGTAAACTAACATTTCAGCATTCATAATGTTATGCGAATCCTCTGCTTTGACAAAAACGAAGTTAAAGATTTTGTTCGTGCTTTAACCTTCCCGAGTTTGCTGCATTTCTTGTAAGTGATGTGCCGCCAATAATCATCACCATGTTTAACTAAAAAATTACAATTACACGTGTTACAAAAATTATCATGCTTTGACACCTCGCTGGCTTTCAAACATTGCACTCGTGTGACTAGTCTGTTTGAAACAACTGTGCTACAATATATTGTCTTTTTGTGATCAAGCATTAATCACACAATATGGTTTATCCAATGAAGTAACAGCCTGAAAATATTTATTTCACATTATAAAATTGTAATTTACTATAATAACCACTATTCCATATTACTACCAATACAACAAGATATAACCAGATCTAAACAGCAATAATTCAGCACCAAACTGAAGTATGCGGGAACAGTGGAAGTTAGTTGGTCACTTAGTAAATATGGTATGCATACATGTAACACTGATACACATGTAACAGAACAGCCTGAAAACTATCGCTATGAGTACCAAAAAACGGGTACGTCTACCATAATTTTAGTGGCAATGCTGTAGGAAGTCCAAACAATATGCACAAGGCATCCTCACATTGTACAGATATGCCAACCTTGTGGAGTGCCTGTCAGTAGTGAGCAACATTTTGCTATTTACCCACCCCTTGTGAAGTGGGGCGTCCAGGGGTCCTCCCCCGGAAAAATTTGGATTGGTAGGTGCAAAATGATGCTATTTAAGGAGTTTTCCGGGTAAACAATCAATACTATTTTTATTTAATATCGGTAAAATGGACATTGAGAAGGGCTGATAATGTTTGTACAAATAATGTCAGCTTAACTCATAACAATCAAAGAAAGCCTTAAACTAAATGTAATTTGCAGTTCTGACAAAATTATATCTCAAAACACAAATAACAAAACCAAAAAACTCAAATACTTACCTTAAACTTGATAAATATCTATGTGTGGCCCAAGTTGAACAGTTAGGCTAGTTGTCCTGCAACATATTTTTTGTTGCTTGCTTAGCACTCGTGAGGTTCTTCTTTGATAACTGTTTTTGGTAGCATAGCTCAGAGCAAGAAACCATGTTTGTTTTTTCCACCAAAAGTGCACTGAGAGTGTTTGTACTCAAGCTGCTTCTAAAGTCTGTTTGATTTTTGCGAACAATGCTAAATAAACACTCAGTCGCAGCACTGCTGTGCAGTATAACAAGCACTGACTCTGTTTTAACCGAACCTTCAGTTAACCGAACCGTTTTTCTCCGTGTGATAAATGTGAATACATGCCCATTAATATGTACAAACATGTAGTATGATTAGCGCGCGCAGCACGCAACTGCCGTGTGCACTGTGCCGGTCACGTAGCGAGCCGTGAGTGGTGCCAGTGCCCGTTGAATGTAAAGCCAGCAAAAAAGCCTGGATCACAGCAGACTTGATTAAAGAGTGGTTCAATAGCTTCGTTTGGCAAGCTCGTAAACACTGCAACGATGTTGGTTTGGACCCAAAATGCAACACTGTGTTCCTATTTGACAATTGTTCAGTACACCCACCGGCAGAAACACTAGACAAAGAAAATGTTTGTGTTACTTTTCTACCACCTAACTGTAAGCCATTGATTCAGCCACAAGATCAAGGAATCTTGTGATCACTTAAGTATCGGTATCGTAAGGAGTTTTTGCAGGTTTTTGTACAGTCTAAATAGTGGGAAAACTGTAGCAGAAATCAGGAAAGCATATAATTTACGTGACGTGATTTGGGCACTCGCAAGAGCATGGGACAGCATTCCCAATTCAGTTCTACATAAGGCCTGGTATAAACTGTGGCCAACCTTGGCAAACAGCAACGTGACAGAGGATGAAGAAGCCGAACTTGAGGACTTCAAAGGGTTCGAGACAAAAACTGTGAACACATTGTTGCCTTACGCTAAATGTGTCATCAATCCTGAGGTTAATGACTTAGGCCTCATTGAATAAAATGTTTTAGAGTGGTTTCATGTTGACGTTGATGTACGTGTTGTTCATCATTTTACCGACCAGGAAATTACTGAATCGGTAACAGGCGCAAAACATAATGAAGAAGAAGACAGCAGTGAAGATGAAAAACTGCCCGCAAAGTGTCTAGAATATGTGGTAGGTTTAATAGCCGGCATGCAGCAGCGCAGGTATTTCACAGAACAACAAATTATGTCTTTGTATGTGATACAAAAGCAGTTGATAAGTGAGAAGCAGAAATTAAAACAACAACGCCTGACGGACATGTTTACAAAAATTCCCGCCTCTACGACGCACTGAAGAGAATGATACGACAGCCGGCACAAGCGGTAAACAGGCACTTCACGCCACGTACTGTGACTTCAGTGACAGTGATTAATTCTGGTAAATAGGCATCAACTTTTTTTCTTTGCGTTTTTTTACATTCCGTTTACTGCAGTGTAAAATCACTGTTTTATGTTATGTCGTTAGGGTAACTATGTACATATGTGCACATCTAAACACAGTAGATTATAAAACGTACGTCATGTTAGTTACAGTGCTTTTCACTTAAAGGATGATAATAAAGGATCGTGGTAACATATTGTGAGCGACGAGGCAGTAGCACGCAGTCGCTTCTGTTCAGTGTCAGCATAGAATACAGCAGGGTGGCTAGGCGAGAGAGGGGAACAAAGCAAGACGGGGAAGCTTGATCAGCTGGCTGCGGAGCGTCGGCCAGGCGGGAAGCAGCGTTGCCAGATGACTTTAGCGTGGAGTTACACCGAGATTCTCGGGCACGTTTAAATATTGTACTTCTTTTAATTTTTTAGTATTATGTACATAAAGTGTAAAATAAAATTCAATGAAAAGTTTGTGTATATATGTTCACCATATTTCTTATAGTACATGTGATGCTTTAATACAAACACACGTAATTTTTTTATAAACAAAAAATTGCTGTTTTATCCGAACAATTCAGAAAACCGAACCGGTTCGTCCCCTGACTAGTTCGGATAAGCGAGGGAGCAGCGTATAACCTTGGAAAGTTCTTTATACTTGTCACACCCGAAAGCATTCTTAAGTTTGAAGATTTTTGTCCACGCAAAATCCATTCTTTCTATCTGCAAAATGTCTTCATTTAGGGGATCTGCCTGATAGAAAGAAAACTCAATTTCTAATCTATCTCCGCCTGAGCTGGAAAATATGTTTTGAAATAACTCAACAAAGAAAAGCACTGATGCAAATGAAACACTTATTGTTGAAGTATTCACAACTTCTGCATGTTTCAAAACAGGGTCAGAAATAGGAAACTTGTAGAAAATGTATGTGCATGCTGCAGAATAGAAATTTCTCACACATTTGCAGAACTTGTTTATGTCATCAGCAGACAAAGACACATTTGTATTTGCCTGACTCATGTACTGCCTTGTTGAAACACCAATCACATGGTCATCATCATGTTTCTGAAGTTTCATGCTCACAACATTTATATCTGAAAGACATTTGAAACCACTTTCAGAATGTTTTCTCAGAGCATCAGGCTTTATGAACCTCACTAGTAAATCCATTAGTAAGGAATTTAGAAGTCTGGCAACTTTGTGTATGTATGGAGTTTCTTGCTGTAGCATCACATTGTACTTGGTGAAAACTGGGAGACTGTTTTTCAAAAAACAAAAGATACAGATTTAAAGGGCAACTTTCCATCACAGTTTTCACATCAACAAATCTTCCGTCATGGTTTACACTAGCATTAGCAATTTCCCCAACATGAAACATTATCTTCAGCACCTCCCACTGTTCAAAAACCCTGGTTACTGATTCAGTGAGCGACAACCACCTAGTGCTGACATGCTTCAGTATCTTATGACTTTTAAGTTCAGGTCCACACATCTCTTGGCAAACTTTCAAATGCAGTTTTCTTTTAGAGCTCTTTTCAAGATAAAAATATACGTCTACTAAGAATGATTCGAAATTTAAGACCAATTCCAATGCTTTTAATGCTTTCTTTGATGCTAAATTAAACAGATGACACACACAGCCCCGAAGAATTATTGCAGGAGGCTACTGCTACAAAAATGCAAGAACACGCTTATTCTTACCAATCATTGTGTTGGCATTATCACATCGAAATGACACACAATCTTCCCACATCAATGACATACTTTCCAACTCTTTGTCTTGTAACTTATATATTCCTTCACCTGTGTTGTCAAAACACTCAATAAGTGACAGCTGAAGAGACAACCTGTTCCTTTACTCGACAGTAAAATGTACCTACAAACGGATACAACTTGTAATCATTATTTTCGTTGCTGCCGTCTGTTGCCATGTAAAAGTGTGTGTTTTGAATTCTACTCACGATATCTGTGACCGTTTTATCAGCCATGCTCTTCACAATGACAGTGGTTTTGACTCTCCCACACGAATATTTGTCTGTGATCTTGGAGTTGGAAAAAATTGCCTTAAATAACAGCTTTGCATGATCCGTGGCTGATAACCGCAAATTATGTCCTATGAGAAATTGTGTGAAATAACACTGTACACGAATCACAAGGGAAGTAGAGGGAGAGGTAGCGCCGTAACTCACCCTCCTGAGTAACGGGACCCGGGCCCTGCGTGGCGTGACGTCACAGGGGGTACGGGCCAGCCGGCCGGCTCTCCCGCTTGCCTGCAGTAGCTTCTATTTACGTGCGGGCGCGTGGTTTTAAATCGTCACCTTCGATATATTTGTGAAAGCTTAAACAATAT
>PNEQ01098427.1:0-28414 GCA_003012365.1 Medauroidea extradentata
GGTGGGGTTACTTGCAAAATCTATATTTTGGTCTCACATGTTAAAACCGATATGTGTAAAAATATTTTCAGCATGTCATTGTATTCTACATGCATACATTATGCTATACATGTATATATAACCCATTAACATGAGTCTGGTATTGTGCAGCATATTTATGAATTCATTTTCTGTTGCAAGTATCCCCATTCTACGGTACTCAACAAATGTTAAGGTAATTTAATAATAATTCAAGATTTAAGATAATTTATCGTATATTTTCCTAGACATGCCCAAAATTTTTGTAACATTTAAGGGCATTACCAAACATAAACATACGTATACGATAATTTTTACTTCTGGTATTTTTATTTTTACTTGACACCAAAAAAGTTTAAATAATAGCAGCTTATTTGGTTACAACAAGAGCATATGACAGTGCAAGTAAACATCTGTAAGCTACAATAAAAAATAAAGTAATACAGTATATGCAAGCAGTGTTACAATTATTTTACTTGTTGCCTTAAATTTTATTCTGCACAATCAGATAATAAATTTGTATATTTTAAGTTTCAAATAGTAGACTATCCGAAAAGAGTGGTAGGGCCCACCATCGTACTTAGAACAAATTTAATATCAGTGTAATCACCATAGTCGTACCACTCACAATACATACATGGGTAGGCCTAATTGCTCAGACCAGTACACTTTTAATGCCAGAGGAATACATAGGCCTACATCATCTGTACATTCCTTTTGGTAATGCGTAAGCCTACATTTTTGGAACTGACTAGCACAAAATTTCACATGGACTTGATATTATATGGTACAACTTACTTGCTTTCATACAAAATGTTTTGTACAAAAAGAATTTAATGAGTTGGCACCTAAAAACTCATGTTTACACGAAGAACATAGGCCTGTAGTAAGAATCGTGTGCACCCACAAATTCTGTTAAAATAAATTGTAGGTAATGTCATTTTATTTTTTACTGCAATACAGTAGTTACTTTTTTCTGTACGGATTACAAGCTATTTGTAGACATGCTAAACCAAGCTGCCGAGTGGTCGTTACAGTTACGGTCTTCCAAAAGACGTCTTAATATCCCATTGTCGTTGGCCATTACCGACAGTTTTTTTTTTTTAAATCCCAGTGGTTTAATGTATTAAATATACATACAGAATATTAAAATAACACCTTTTACGAATCATAAACACACATGAAAAGCCTCCATGCTCGCAACATTGCCGTCCTTAGTTTTGGTAGCCATCGCAAGTAGACTAGTGCAGAATTTTGTAAAATAGTTATAGAAATGATGCAATTTGAATAAAATAGGTAACTGATTAACGCTGGATACGTAGACGTGTTATTATACGTATTATGGTTCTTCCGAAATGCTTACTTATTTTTCACGTATACTACACACTATCTTCAACGTCGGAGATAGAAGTTAACCAATTTGCTGTTCAGGGCTGTCATCCGATTGTTTCAAATGGTGTGTTATTCTGGCGCGTGTTACACATATATTGGTAGCATCGACTGTTAAAATACGGAATTCTTATATGGGATGGTAATTTTCTATTTGCAACTTATACTTGATATGGTTTAGTATGTTGTAGAATTTACTAAGTCACCCAACTCATTTACTAAAATAAAACAAAAGAACACATGTAGAGTTATCCACAAAAATGGACATTTTGTGTTACAATATAGGCAAAAGGGCTGTTGGCTCTGAGTATTAGCTCTACCGCCCACCACATTTTACAACTGAACAATGTGGACAAAATTAAATAGTCTCTTACTAAATGTGTAATCGGTCAGTGCTACAAAGACAAGTTATACACCTAATAGTGCTAGGTATTAGGACAGAAACACAAAACCAGCACAACTGTCCTGCAAATGTGGTTCGGAATAAATTTTGGAACTAACATGACTGATTATTTCAGCCAAGTTTTTACTATTTCATATATATGTTATGTGAATTTCTGCATTATCAAAATTTTGTTAAATTATTTAATTTCCATTTTGAAACTTACAAGACAAACTGTTAATTTTTATTGCAAAAACTAAAAAAAAATTTACAGTAATGTGAAATTTGTTAAGGAGACACGATACTGTATACTAAGTAGATGGTGAACTTTACTAACACAATAACTTGACGTCCGTCAGGGCTTTGCCCCTAACATTATTGAGACCGTATGGCTCCAAACATGTAGGCCTATATAGTTATGTAGTGTATCAAGGTCAAATGAAACATAACCTTTGTGCGACGTACCTTTTCACTTACTGAGATGAAGTTGTTTAAAGTGTCAAGTAATTAATTTAGTCTCAAACTGTGCCTCAAGTAGCTTGTGTCATTTTCCACTGAAGCTTTATTGCTTTTAGGTTAAGTGCGGCTTTTGTTCTCATTTGCTATGTGATAGATAACGTTGCTACTTGCAACATCAACGTTACAGTTTAAAGAAAAAAGGTTGTGCTTAGGGTAAAAGGGATTCATTATCATTGTTTAGTATGCGCTCTCCATTCTTTTACTGCTGAATAATATTTGCAGATTTGCAACAAGTCGTCATGTGCAGCAGAAGTGGCAAGCCTGGAGCAAGAGAACCGGGAAATCACCGCACTGTGAGGAGAAAACCGGGGAATCACCACACTGTGATAAGAGAAACGGGGAATCACTGGACTGAGGGGAGAGATTGAGGTGCTAGCGGGCGAGGAGGTAGGCAGAACGTTGTCGGTTGCTTGAATGTGTGGGACGCTGTTAAGAGCCCACATAAGAGTGTTTTGCAAAGAAATAAAGCTGTGCAGATATCTGTGAGTGATTTCAGGGTTAGAGCCCACACCCTGAGAAAGAGACTAGCTGGGTCTCCATGCCCGTAATCCGTGGAGTGGTGCCAAAAACCATGACCGTCTATATATCTCCCGCTAACCCTGGTAACAAACTTGCATGTTTATGTCTAATATTTGTGTTAATTCATGCACTCTTTTACAACTTTTGTTTTTATATTCAGCAGCTTAATTGGTACTAACAGACAGGTACGAACAGACAAAACTCTTTTCGAGACGCTAAAAAATTTTTGTACGTCCATTTATTTTACCCAAGTGCTTTCAATGGTTAGGAAATAGTATTCCTTTTTGTATATCTTCCTACCGCACACCTCTTCACGAGTGACGTAAATTTATACAGTCAATCTTGACTATCCGACCCCGGGAATAATGACCCTCTTGAAATAATGACCCTTTTTCCAGGAACATGTAAAAATGTAAAAAATTTGCATAAAAAAGGCATTGCATTTATTATGGGCGCAAATGGTTGCAGTTATTTCTCAAAAACTGTACTGTCGTACACGGTGTTTGTTCTAAAAATATATGTTGCTGCCATTTCCTTCCGCACGACGCGATGGCCAGCCGGGAGGCCCGAATGCCCCTTCCCATCCCCTAGCCGGTCGGTGACCCGCCCGCTGCTTTCCCTCCACCGTCCAACTGCTCCAATAAAGCTGTTCACTCACACCCATTTTTCATCATGTGCGTGCCCCTAACTTTTTTGCCACTGATTTCTCATGCCCTTGGATATGGTAGTCTGTCTTTGTGTCTGTGATATTACGATTATACGTCGTGTTAATTTAAGCTTTATTATGTTTTCCGTTTTGCTAACTAAATGTTACTAAATATAATTACCATCATGTCATTTAATGATATATACATTAGGTTGGCTAGCAAAACCTGTAAAAAAAAAAAAAAAAAATTCCCCGACTTTTCCCTGAACGACAAAATATCAATAAAACTAACCAGGTTGTACGGTCGCGACAAATTCTTTTTGTGTAAATATCAAGAATCACTACTCATCGAGTACCAGCCAAACTATTGACTTCAGACTTATAGTTTACTTACCAAAAATGTTTTAGGGACGTTATAAGTAGCGCTACATAAAAATTGTTTTTGTTAGGTTAGGTAACACATTTTTATGTAGGACTACTTCTAATATCTCTCAAAGCCCTACGTAAAATTTTTTGTTATGTTGCCTAATTTAGGTTAGGAAACTTAACCTGACCTAATTTAATGTTTGTAAACTAATTTAACTTAACCAAACTTAAAAGCTAACCTAACAAAAAAATTACGTAGGACTACTTATTCCATCTGTAGAAAAATTTTTCATAATAAACTACATGTCTGAAATCAATAGTTTGGCCAGTACACAATGAGTAGTGATACTTAAAATTTACTTTTTTTTGTGAAGATGAACACTACTGTACTTACCAACACACAGTAACTTCACCTTGCCGAAATTTTATCATATCTTCATTATTTACAATGCAACAAAGTCCTAGGAATATTCAAACATGACAATTTTCACTTATGTCAATTCACTTTCCACTTTTAAAATGCTGTGGTTGTGAAGTTATAGAAAAAAGATCTCTATACCAGATTTAAGAGTATTTAATAAGTTGCCTAAAAACAGAAGTGTAATACCTGGTCACTACACCATCACTCTTTGAATTCCAAAAACATACTGTAATGTGCATCTGTTGTTTTTGCGAAACTTTGTTCAATAATTCGTCGAAACAAACAACAACCTTCTTCCCCTCTAGCATTTAACTCATTTCATCCATAAAACATGATGCAAGACCAAATGTGATGTAAAAGCCAATTTTATCTCGCTGTAACTGAAGTTTCTTTGTTGTGACACTAATCTAGAAACATTGTTGTTTCATATGGTACAGATTTGAAAAAAGCATCTAGGCCTACCTTCACAGTTTTAAACTCCCAGCCTACTTAGGGTTTTCTGCCTTCAATATGGCTCATAACAGAACGCCGGCCCATGTTGCTTAAAGAATTGCACCTTGTAGAGTTATCCCCAGGAACTTGAAATTCACGATTCATTTAATAGTAGTAGGATTGGTTAATAAATACAGTCTGTTTCTTCCTGCCATGACTGTTTTTCCTAAATTAATTACATTGCAGAAATAACACTCATTGAACATACATTTCTAGATATTATTAATGTACTTAATCATTTTCAACAACACATACGAGATCACGTCACGTCATGCTGTAACTTTTTAACACACCTTTGTCACTGCACGAGCTAAAAATTCAGGCGTGTTCCTTCATTACGCAGTACGGTAGATAAAATACAAATTAAATGTAAATCCACAGACTTCAGAGGTGTTCAGAAGATATAAATACTCGCATGAACGATAGAAAAAAATATTCGCGCCACGCAAGTAAACAATAAACAACCGACAACAATTAACGTACGTATCAGTATGCCGGATGGTTACGAACAAAAGCGAACTGTGGATCGTATGTTGCCAAGTCCACGCCTTCGATTTCAACTCCGAACCCTTGGGGAAAAACACTACAACTGTTTAAAACGCACTTTATTAACTAAAAATTCATTAAAATTTACGGCATTTTGCAAACAGTACGCAAGAAACACCACGAGAGAGTAATTTTTTACCACCGTGGAAGCTTGGAAACATCACAACACATTGTCGAGGAACTATTGGTTTGGCAACACTGGTGGAAAGCACTGAAAATTCTGGTACAAAACGCCAAAAAAATTCTTATTTGAGACGAAAAACTGGTACCTCACGTCAAATCCACTGTTCCACACGGTTCCACACAACTACAATATCAGTACGAAAAAAATATTATGGAACTTGAAAATTGGTATACGTACCAAGAAAATGGTACGTTGCGTTCATACTGCCCGCGGAAATGTTCATTTACTAAATTTAAAATTCCAGTTTTTTTAAAGAATTCCCTGACCTTTCCCTGACTTCTCCAGACGTCTTAAATTTCCTGACTTTACCCGGTTTTCCCGGTCGCTCGCCACCCTGTGTTTATAAATCATTACTCTTTTAACAAGTGCAAGCAGGACAGTTCTTAACTGACACTACCGAACGTCGGGTGCATGTCTGAGATGTGAGTGGCAAAGGGCAGGACAGTACGACAATTGACAATAGTGCGTCTGGCGTGAGTCACTAGCCGACACATGCGCTCGCGCTCACACACACGCACAATCGAATCGGCTCGATTGTAAATAACAGCTTTGGATACACTTGTATACGTCGGTGAAAAGAAAATGTGAAACAGCATTGTGTAGGTTCGAAATTGTTCTGTGAATGTGTTACCCAACAATGATCAACATCTTGATGTTTGTAATTGTTTACTGTTGGTGAACAAATTGAAACTGAGTACCAAATCCCTGTCCATGCACATTGGTGAAGTGTGTAAATAACTCGTGCAGAGAGTAGAATCATTATACAAGCAGATTATTTTCACGTGGCCGGCAGAGCTACAGAAGCGAAAGGACTGCAAAACAAAGGGAATAGTGTTATCATCACATCCCATCTGCTGAACGAGCGTCAGGAGCTGTGACTAGGTAGTGGTCAAAAGTGGCACAAGTGACATAGGTTAGACATGTCTTGCATGTTGTTTTTGAACTAACCAGTTTCCAGATAGGTCCTTGCGGCAACATTTATGATTTACTATATTGGACTAAACAACAAAGGTCGTAGAACCACTTCAATGGCAGGTTTCGTCAGTATTCAAGTTAATATTAAAAATTCTGTTAGCTCAAAACAATAACAAAACACATTTACCATCAACAGGTAAGCCACAGCCTTGAAAAAGAGAGAGAACTCTTCCATTGGAATGCTTATCAAGCATGTGCATGGTGAGCTAGACTGCACGCACACTATCTATACGTAAGAAGAGATGGTTAAGACAGTCTAGCTGTTACTCTTTCAGTCTCTCTCCCGCCTGCTCTAACAACAAAATTCAAGAAATTCTCATAAAAAAAGTTTTAAAAAAATTGCAACAAAAACTGAATTAAAAGTTACGAGAAAATGGTAAAATAATAATTAAATATGCGTGGTGGTGACCATTGTAGCTTGTAGGCAGCCACGCTCATGAAACAAACTGGTTGGTTACTGCTTGCTAAAAATACTTTACACTATAGCTTTGTTAGCATCCGAGAAACAAATAACGTTTACGGCAGTAAATTAGCTGTAAAGTCTATATAAATTATATAATTACATGTATTATTAAAAACACAGGTTTCATTACAGGACTTGACAGAAATTTACGCTGGACACCTCTGCATTCTATTGTGGTGGTACTTAAGCCCCAAATTTCCACATACAAAATGTTTTCAGACTGTCTATTCAAACTACCATGGCATCATGTGTGGTAGAGAGAACTGGCATCTCAGAGTATTTCATGGGTATGAAGGCGTGCAAGAGTATGGAAATTAAATAAATCAGATTTCATACGAATGGCACATTTACTCCGGCGCAAAAAAAAATCGCTCCTCTAGGTCTACTAATACTAAATATAACTTTGGCCATTTGCAAGAGTTACAAATAAAAGAGTTCCTTCAGGCCCGCGTACATCACGCCCAAATGCCTCTGTAAACTCGTACCCAAAATTACTGCGCCAATCAAATAATTACCGTGATTCTATAAAGCGGAGAATTTATAGAAATAAAAATGTAAGTAATGAACTATGAAGCTAATTCATCTTAGGTGCACGGCCATCGCCAAAAAGTAGTTCACCCAGCCACGTGGACAAACCCCTTATCTCACGAGCGCAGTCACGACACGTCTTCATCTCACAGTGGGTCAAGCAGAACTGGGGAGAGCCCAGGACACGTGCGGCTCACCATTGGTGCCACAGCCTCCAACCCAACGCACATATCCATTCGGAACTCTTCTAATTACTATGCCGTACACAAGCGGCTCAGAACTCTCAATTTAAAATATACGACTCTTGAAAATACATAATACTTAATACATAAATTTCTAGATTATGTTAAAAAGAACATTTTGACATAAAACTACACAATATACTAAAGGCGTCACTGGCGGGGTGATACATTACGGCCATCGCCGGAAACTTAGCAACGGGTGACTCCCAGAATTCAAGGCCCTTCTTTGTTCAACCTCATGTGCTCCTCGCCTGAGGCCATCCACAAAGATCAAACTTACACAAAACTGAAAATGTGAAATATACCCTATGGCCTTTAAATTACATAAATAAGTTATTTAGATAAAGTTCATGAAATACATAGCTGAACAAAATGAAACTAGTCTGAACTCTTTACGACAAAACTGACTGATCAATATCAATAAACTACTAATTATGAAAATTAAGCTAACTTTAGCCCTATGTAGCCCACCACAATAATTATTGACTAGTTACAAATTAATTTGTTTTAAGATTGACAGCTTCTTGCTTCAGGATGGCATTCCATTGCCTCGCAGGACTAAAGTTCATCCACAGATTTTGATGTTAGACATTATAACTCAATAAATAAAGAAAATATTTAAATAAATAATAAAATCTCAGCGAACAAACACTGCACTTACACTCAGAAAGCCGGACAGACTCATCACTTTGACCAGGCAACTTATGAAATGTGGGGCTTGACTTCACACTGCACACAATATCAAACTAAACCAAAGTAACTAGTTGCTGCCTTAGTGAGTTGGGGGCTCTTATGTGTGGACTGGCATTGTGATCAGTGCTAAACTACACTGGGGTCAAGCAAACATCATCAAAATTGAATAGAAAAAGCAGGAAAACATGGCTGGTGAGGCCAGGTGACTTTACACTATCGGTAATAGAATTAGTCAGTACAGCATGCTGTATTGCAGCACATTCTAACGAAGATGCGAAGCATTATCTGTGAATTAGTTCCTGTGCTGTCCACTGCACCACAGTGTGGACTAATTGCCTGGATACTTGTTCACTCGCCAGCCGCAAGGGTGAGGATCTAGGTACGTGCTTGTTATGCAACATAATGTTGTTGGCTTGGCTGCGCATGCTTATATTAAAGTCACTCCCACTGCCGAAGTTTTCAACAAATTTTAACATTTTTTTTTTATTACTCGGCGGATGGTTTAGCTTATCTACGGAGAAATGAGTATATACAGAGGCCAGTGGTAGTATAATTAATAGACTTACATTCAATTCCATTTAATCAAAGTCACTTATTTATTTCACATTTCTTTTTATTTTTTGAAAGTTCCTAAAAATTCTTTAGTTAAATTGCTGTTTTCGTTATTCATAAGTTCGTTAAATCGGGGCTCTACTGTACTTACGAACTGCTGTGTGATTTCCTATTGCTTTTACATCCTTAATTACTTTAGCTTCTCAGCAACTGTAAATGAACACAATCGTTTTTCACATTTTGATTTCTCAAGGAACTGCCAAAATAAGTACATAGTCAATATGAAAATATTTACCTGCTCCGTGCTGAAAATAATGCAGCCTACACATATGACTAGTTTTCGACTGCAGCTCACCAAAAGTAATTGGCATTCCTCCGCCTGCATATCCGTGTGCGTACGTGCCTAGCCACCCGTGAATTTACCGTATTTGCCAGCATATAAGAAAACTATTTTTACATATTTTTGACCTTCAAAAATTGCTACTCGTCTTATATGATGGTGTAAACATTTTTGGTAACCTAAAAATTGTCTGAAAGTTAAGCTGTAAGCTGTGGAGTTGTGTGACATTTCAAGAAATTGTGTTTGTCGTCAGAAATGAAAACGAGTAACCCATTTTATTTTAATAACGCTGGAGCGCATGCCTAGATCCTTTGTATCGCAGCCCACAACTCTCTGGCGGAGATAACGATGATTTAGGTACCGTACCACACATTCATATGTGTACTATCACAGCGCACAGGAATGCGATGACCTTGCAAGCAGCTGTTGTAGCCCGGCGTTGCCAAGTAGCGCACGGCGTGCCTCAGTCCAGTGTTGCCAAGTCGCGCACAGCTGTCAGCAACTGATGATGTCACCGGCCATGTGTGCCGCTGCCGTACATTTCCTTGGCTCTTGGGCACCCGGTAGGCAATAGTAGCCAATGTTATTAGTTTATGTGTCTCCTATGATGTTTATATAATAGTAATAAATACATTAAAAAATATTTAATGTTTGTGGCAAAGTAAAAAAATATTTTTCTGTCTGGAATTTCAAATTTAATAATTTACCTTTTTTTCAAGACTTTGTACCTTTAAAACCTTGACTCGTCTTGGATGTGGGGTCGTCCTATATGCCGGCAAATACAGCAAGTCTCTGCGTACATCAGCTACCTACCTGCGTAACGCACGGACTTCAAATACAAAAATGTAAGCACCACACCCCCATTTTTGTAATCCAAATATAGAAAAAGAAGGTGAATGGGATACATGGGCAAATATGGTATATACAGTTTATACTCATGTACAATGAGAACGTGATTTTTGCAACAAGTTTTAGAGAAAAAAAAATTTAGTGTAGCAGCAAGATGGACGGGCCGGAGAGGGGGTGGAGGGAAGGAACCATGGCTAACAAAGAGAGAGAAAAGATAAGCAGGTAGTGGGAGGGGAGGCCTTTTCCTCTTCATTATCCACAGCTATCTAAAAATAACCTGCCAAGGTCACTTGCTGCCTACCTGAAACCAACTCAAGCATGTGTCTGCACAACACTCCCCTTCCTCCCTTTTGATGTGCAGCGCTTCCAGCAGGTCCCCCACCCCCTTCCACTGCGAGATACCATGCCATGACAGCAGAGCAAGCTTGCCTTTTTACTGTCCAGAGCTAAGAAGAAAAAAAACCTCAGGAATACGGCATTGGGGGGGGGGGGGACCCAAGGTGTGGTTACAAGCAGAGGGCTGTGCAACCCCAACCACCACCCTGCCTTGCCTTCCCACTCCATGGAGGAAAAAAAAACTGTGGTGCCCTCTTTTATTCCTTTCTTTCCCAATGGAAAAATAGATGATCACGAGACTTCAAAATTAACTTCTTATATTGCTTATGCCTGCCACCCACAAACATAAGTGCTTTAGTATTGGCAGTTACAGCAGAGTTGGGTGGGAAGGAAAAAAAAAAGGGGGGGGGGATAAAAGGAAGTGGAGTAATGATGGAGGAACCAGGCAGTGAGATCACTCTCTCTCTCTGCCTCTCGCTCCTGACACCAGCTAGTTTAAGAGAACTCCACCTTCTCCCTCCCCCTTCCTGGCAAAGCATATTTTCAATGTTTTTTTTATATTTTCCATGTATAGTGTGTACCCCTGAATTTTTATCAGTTTTGGAATAAAAGTGTGCACTATACACGAGTAAATACGGTACACATATAGCTATTAAAAATGTAAACAAACAATTTTCACAAAAAATAAAACTCCCAAAATTGTAAAGCCACATCTAAGAATTATATTTTGTATATATAAATCCAAAGTAAAAATACAGTTGGGTCATTCCATATGAAATCACCCAAGAAAAAAATATTAGGTTGCATGACCATTTTTTAAAATTACGAAACTTGTCACATGTATTCCTTCACGTATCAGTACTTCATAACTGATATTCATAAAAATGGTTTTGCCATAATTTTTTTTTGTATAACAATTTTTCCAACTTGGTGCACACCCATTTAAGCGAAAATTGACATTTACTTAACCAGTTACAGCGTAATACCTATATCAACTAGAGCCTTGAATCAAAAACCATTTTGTTACTAATCAAATAAGCTTTAATTTGATTCATGAACATTTACCATACTCCATCGCCCTCATTACAAAAATTCTGCTTTGAATGTTAGGGTAATTTTGGTGAAAATTGTAACCTTTCAACTAAAAAATTTTAAGGAAGGGGAACAGTATCGTAAGTGACAAAATTTCTTTGGATTCCTATCTACTCAGAGTGAACTATCACAGTGTTTTGAGTATTTCAGTTTCTCCCAAAAGTTTTTGTAATTTGTTAAACATTGCATTTTGGTTGAGTTTGTCAAATTTTGAGATGTTGTATCTCTGGTGGGGGAGCACTAAAAATTACGAAATTCGCTACATACAATGACACGTAGGAGAATAACATTCAGTTAAAATTACAAGTTTGATATTCTACTGTTAAGAAAATTACAGGGCTTGAGATATCACTAAAAATCTGTACCTTCAACTTAGTACCTTAACCGCAGCAAGTGGCTGTAGTTAAATAGTAAATGTTTATTAAGTGTATACTATTACAAGTCAGAGGGAACAGTGAAATGTCGAAGTTTGTGTGTAATAAGTGATGTAATAATTTAGAGCACAATACAGTTACATTCCATACTTTTCAAAAACACCTAATTAGTGACATCAAAGTTTGGGTACCATCAGTACAAAAAATTACGTATATATTTCAGTGATGGTGCAGCAAGTCAATATAAGAACAGAAAGAATTTTATCAATGTTTGCCATCATTTCAAGGAATTTCACCTTCAAGCGGAATGGAACTTTTTTACTTCTGCTCACGGGAAAAATGCATGTGATGGTATTGGTGGGACAACGAAGCGTGAAGTTAGCAAAGCAAGCCTGCAGAGAGCTTACAGGAGTCAAATTTTATCACCAAAGGAGTTGCATGAGTTCTGTTCAGAAAAGATCCCTGGAATTTCATATATTTTTGTTTCTGAACAAGAAGTGCATGCCAATGAACCCGAGTTAAAGAAAATATTTGGAAAGTGCAAAGTTTTGCCTCATACAAGAGAAAAGCACAGGGTGGAAACAAGCTCAGATGCTACAAAACTTCAAATTCAGTTGATTTTGAAGATTATCAAGTGGCTGAGGCGAACTTACATAGCATTCTAACATTTGGAAATAGTGACTATATTTCATGTGTGTACAAGGCACAATGGTGGTTAGGAGTTGCGCAAGAAGTAAATATTGAAAACAATGATGTGTTGGTAAAGTTCTTTCATCCTGCAGGTCCACGAACATCTTTTAAATAGGTAACATGCGTGTGTTGGGTATTTAACTAAAAACACTACCAGCATTTAGATTTATTGCTAAAAAACATGTAAACTTAATGCAGAGACTTCAAACAATATCTAACATATAAAAAAACGTCGCCATAAATATAAAAAATTCAGAAATTTTCAAATGGGATGAGAATGCTCTGTGATTGGCTTGATGTCACCTGGCGAAATTCGCTTGGCGGGAAGTCACATATTCCTAGTCGAGGCAAGGCCGGTTACGTTGTTTATGGTGTAGGTATATTACTTTAGGAGTTGCAAAACTTCTTGCAGCCACAACACGTTCGTGTTGAAGCCTTTAAGCGTGTAGTACAGTGGATATTTATCATAGTGGTGAACTGTGTAACAGAACATGCATTTTATATGAACAAATACGTGTAGCTAATGGTTTGCACCATTTCAGGGCTGCATTTATAGCCCAATTGTTTCTCAGATCTCGCCTGAGAGAATATCAAGTGAAATGCAATTGTGACATGAGATTCACACTAAAATATTAGTCCTTCTTCAATACCATACTTAACATGTTAATAATAGTTTAAATAATCACTAGGCTATTCACGGAAGATTTTACTCTGAAAACCATTTTTGTAAGTTGCTTCCAAAAGCTGAACAGCTTATTTTTTCCGACGATTCTGCTCGATTGTTTGCCTCTTGCGTAACAAATAATTCTTATTTTTATAAAATGTGTGACTTACTCTTACTTTCCTTACCTGGAAATAGGATACATAAAATAATAAACGGACAAAAATTTGAGGAGTGCAATGATTCATTGCTATGTGATTGGTCATAACACCAAACGTTTACATTATTAAAAATTTATTTTTAACTAACTACGAACGTTAACTCAAACTTGGAATTACCTCCTAATTATACACATTTGTAATATACCGTATTTACTCATGTATAGCTCTCACTTTTATTTAAAAACAACTGATAAAAATTCAGGGGTGCGTACTATACACAGAAAATAGAAAAAAATACGTGAAAAAAGGTCTGTGGCATGTTGAGGGGTGGTGGATGGGGAGGGGGGTGAGAAGGCGAAGTTAAGTCGTAAATTTATGGGTGTCAAGAGTAGGACGCAGAGAGAGAAAAAGGCCGGCGTCGCCGTCGTACGAGAAAGGAGGGGGTGGTGTTAGAAGCCGAATAGTCATAAACCGACAGGTGTCAACACTGAGAGGCAGAGAGAGAAAATGTTCTCACGGCCAGGTTCCTCCATCATTTCTCCTCTTCCTTTTCTTGTTCTCCCCCTTTCCCCTCCTCCCTTGCTCTGTTGTAACCGTCGTTGTTAAAACCCTAATATTTTTGTTTTTCATCCACGTTCCTGTTCAAAATGTTACTCAGTGTTTACACATTATAAGGGTTAAAAACTTGTCTGATGGACAGAAGTTTACTAGCTTTTACGCAGGTACTTTTAAACTGTTGGTTACAAAGGGTCAGCAATTTGATGTGGCAGAAATTAAAATACGCAGGTGGCAGCAAAAAGATGTCAATTTTGACGTCTCATGATTAGCCGTCGTTCATTGGGGAAAGAAAGAAAGAAAAACGGCGTCATAGTTCTCCTTCCTCCTTCCACATCCCCCACCCGGGAAAGATATTTGACTACTTAATCAGTTTATCTTTCCTCTCTCTTTTATATGTTGCCAGCCATGTTTACTTTCTTCCCCTCTCCTTCCTTGACCATTCCATCGTAGTATCCCTCATGCTATTTCACAGGCTTGCTCAGCTCATCCTCCCGTTTTTTTTTACATACTAGTGATAGACTAAATTTTTTTCCCTGTAACTTGTTGCAAAAATCATGTGCGCAATATACACAAGTATATAAGGATACCTGCCAACTTTTCAAAACACCCATCAGTAAAACTTTTCCACAAAGTCACATTTTTGTGTAAACTGCACGCTGCAATTTTTGTGCTAAATCATATCAGTCCCAATGACATAAACTGTACACATAATAACACATATAATATTTTTAACGTTTATTTGTTTTTAAATTATACCTAGTTATCAAGACCTAAATATGTAAAAACAATTATTTTCCAAGTTATACTTCAAACAATTTCGTGTTCACTTAATACTTTGAAAATCCATCATTCTTTTATAATTCAAAATGTACACTTGCATCTTTAAACTACTTGTAAGCAGTTTCAAACATAATTGGTTTCACAAAGTTTGATATAAATTTGAACTAGTTTTGTTTATTTCATGTGGCATGAAATAGCCTAATACCAAACTGGATTGTGTTTTGGGATATGAAATACTGTAAGGCAATATTCAGCTCTAGTTACAGCACCTTCAAAGCCTACTTACGAAAATTCATGTTTAATTCTGCGATTTCCACGTAGGCCTGCAACTTCAAATAGTAGTTACAGTTAGGTGTTTCATACCATCTTCCATAAATTATTAATAAACGCAGCACAACAATTATACTAGTAGTAATTATGAACAGTTCGTTTAATTAAATTAAAGTTATTATTATTGTACACATGCGTCACAATAAAGAGAAAATAATTTTTCTTTCACGTTTACGACAGTATAAACTCGCGCGCAATGCACCTTTCCAACCTAAAAATTTCATGTCATCACATAGTAGTTATATGTAATATTCATTACAACAGCGGAAAAATATGTTTAGTTTCAAAGTTAAAAATTCAGCTTCCAAGAACACAGAAAAGCAATGACTTGGATAAGAAACAACACATTCATCGCTTAAAAATTCCTAACACCACGCACTGCACATCGCCATCTTGTAACAGCCCGTACAAGAAAATCACAGACTGGCTGTTAGATATAAAATACGCCAATAAGAAACCGGGAATAAAATATACACTGAATTTTGTTATTGGTTCTTGTAGAGTTCATTGTGACCAACTGCTGAACCCACAGTAAAAAACTGATTTTACGAACGTTTACGCACAATAGCAGAGAGAAACTACACTGTAAAACACGTTCCATGTTGGTACGCTTGCGCAAAACATATTTGTCCGCTATACTTAATCTGACTAATATTTTAATGATTGCCTTTAAATTAATATTTGTGTATATATATTATTCTTTCTTCTGAGTTACTAACTGCATTTATAAAAAGTAACCTGCTTGGGTTTTACTTGTATCTCTTAAATGCCTCGAGTTTAAATAGCGCATAGTGTGTGTTTAGGTCACTCAGATTATATTTTAACTCATAAAAATAATTATTTGTAGAAATACCATGCATAGAGCTTACGTCCAAAATATTATGTGCAAGCATTGAAGACAAAAATATAAATGATTGTAGTGATGATTCGCAGTTTTGCCGAATAATTTATATCCACTGCTTTGCGAAATTTTTCACATTTTCGTTCAGGAACAAATAACTTCCAGATTATTTTTAAGTACGTATTAGAACACTTACGTGCTATATAAGACGTGAACATCTTTCATTTTGCACCAAGTCGAAATTACTTTAACTTTCCGCTAACATACTTTTCGTACTTTCCGCCAACATACTTTTCGTGATGTGCGCACGACTGATATGGGCCGTAGGCAGCAAGCAGGATGGAGTTTCGCCGGATGACATCACAGCGGACGCCGTGCTGAAGTCGAGCATTTAGGCTGGCTTTTTAAATTAAGTTACATTTTTTGCCGATTGCACTTGGTTCAACGCATAGAAATTAAATGTAAAATGTGATTATTGCTTAAAAATGCCAGCGGAATCAAATTAGTAAAAAAAAACAACAACAACAACAACAACAACATTGCATGTTCCCCATTGTCAGTAAATGATACTGCTTGGGTGCCAGTGTCCAAGATTTTAAGAAAACTTACACCTTCGGAGCTCACAACAGCTACAGGATGCACTTACAACATTTCAGAAACATTGTCTAACACTACTTCACAACTAATGTAGTTGAAGAAACATTTACTATCTAATCACAACCATCTGCTGCGGTTAAGGTACCAAGTTGAAGGTATTGGTTTTTATTGATATCTCAAGCCCTATAACTTCCTTAATAAAAAAATATCAAACTTGTAATTTTAACTGAATGATGTTCTCCTTCATGGCATTGTATGTAGCAAATTTCGTAATTTTTGTAGCTCCCCTACCAGAGATACAACCCCCCAAAATTTGATAAACTCAACCAAAATGCAATGTTTAACAGCTTATAAAAAGTTTTGGGAGAAACTGAAAAACTCAAAACACTGTGATAGTTCACTCTGAGTAGATGGGAATTCAAAGAAAATTTGTCAGTTATGATACTGTTCCCCTTCCTTAAAATTTTTTAGTTCAAAGGTTACAATTTTCACCAAAATTACCCTAACACTCAAAGCAGAATTTTTGTAATGAGAAGATGGAGTATGGTAAATGTTCATGAATCAAATTAAAGCTTATTTGATTAGTAAAAAAAATGGTTTTTTAATCAAGGCTCTAGTTCATATAGGTATTACCCTGTAACTGGTTAAGTAAATGTCAATTTTTGCTTAAATTGGTGTGCACCAAGTTGGAAAAATTGTTACACAAAAAAAATTATGGCAAAATAATTTTTATAAAAAATGGTTCTGAAATACCAATATGTGTAGGAATAAATTGAAATGTTTCGTAATTTTAAAAAATGGTCATGCAACCACTATCTGGCGATTTCGTGTGGAATGACCCAGTACTGGTAAATACAGAGTAAGCACTGACCAACAAAGAACATTATGTCTTTGTTTAAAGCAGCTGAAGCAACCTTTTGAGGGACAAAAATTTTGAATTTCCAGTTTGCTGACTATGACTTGTGCCGTTTCAGACGATAAAACTACATTAATTAGTACATTTGTACTCTTGCACCCACACATCAATCATGAAAATAATTCATCAGTTGGTCATTTAACACATTTTTGTTTTTCCGCAAACTGCCAGTATGTCACAGAACTCTCTTCAATAACTGGAAAATGTTTACCATTTAGCTTTTGCTGCAATTGGTATAACCACGGAATACACATGTCCTGGTACAATGTTCAACACAACTTTAAAATGTCAATTTTTTTCATCAACTGGAAATGCTAGACTTTTAGCTCCGTAGACATTTAAGTGCAAGCCATTACAAAGTCTGTATAAAGTAAAATGTTGCTCAGAATATTGTTTCAAACATTCTATCTAGGTAAACTTTTATAACATATTGAGTTATTAAGCCATTTCCAACCTTATAGGACTTGTATTACAACGCAAGGAATTCAATTTACATAATGTGATTGTGAAGTGTGAGGTGTCAAAAGATACTCCTTTAAATTCTGAACAGATAATTTTCTTTAGTTATTTCTGTACCAAAGCTATTTCAGTCTCTTCAGGGTGTTTAATATGTTTGAGATTTAGCCTAAATTTGGTAACAAATGTAGATTCATATATTTTTATTGCAACTGTACATGTATCTGTTGAGCGAGCATTTTCTTGTAACTTATTCAGGGTGGCTAGCAAAACCTGTAAAAAAAATTCCCTGACTTTTCCAGGTCAGCTGCTCTTATTTCCCTGATCAACAAAATATCAATAAAATTAACTACTTTGTATAATCGCGACAAAATTTTTTTTGGGTAAATATTAAGAATCGCTACTCATCGTGTACCAACCAAACAATTGATTTTAGACATATAGTTTATTTATGGAAACTGTTTTAGGGACGTTTTAAGTAGTGCTATGTAAAAAAAACCTTTTGTTAGGTTAGGTTAAGTTAGGTTGTCAAGTCAGGTAACAAATTTTTTATGTAGGACTACTTCTAATGTCTTTCCTTATGTAAAATTTTTGGTAGGTTGCCTAATTTAGGTTAGGAAACCAAATTTAATGTTTGTAACCAAATTTAACTTATAACAAAAAATTACGTAGAGCTACTTATGCCTGTGGAAACATTTTTCACAATACACTACAGTAGAAACTCTATGGATCGTTTTTCAAGTGACCAGAAGAAATAAATTATGCATGCGAACCAAATATGCATGTGGACTTGCCTCTTTATTTATTTTTTTACCTAACCTCGAAATTTGAAGTTGTACTTTATGTGCTGAGCTGACTGACAAGACAAAACATAAGAAAACTTTCTAAAAATTATTATTTATTACGATAAGGTAAATTACGTAGGAAAATTAAAAAAAAAAAAAAAAAAAAAAAAAAAAAAAAAAAAAAAAAAAAAAAAAAAAAAAAAAAAAAAAAAAAAAAAAAAAAAAAAAAAAAAAAAAAAAAAAAAAAAAAAAAAAAAAAAAAAAAAAAAAAGAAAAAGAAAAAAAAAAACGCAAACAGGAAATAAGGAACATTACTATCACTTTTTAAAGCTTTTTTAATTTAAATATGACGTATTTACGAGTGCAATCGTGAAATTACATTACCGTTACATAACCATCTAAACATTCTGCACTAAAATGGAAATGATTTTAAAATCAGTCAGTTTATAATAAAACATTTTCAAAAACGGTTTGCAAATTTTAGGTTAAAGTTACTGTTCATTACGCAGAAAACAAAGATAAACGAACGCATGTAAAGGGATTAAACGTTTCCAACGTAAAAACAACGATCGATAGAGTCCGAACAATTGATAGTGTTAGCGGCTGCAATTCTCTTTTTGCCGCAATCTTGAATTTATTGTGCCGTGAGTGCAAGCGTTAAATGCGATCACGGTCATTCTCCTATGGCTTTGCACGTGATCACCAACTTTGCTGCAATGTTTCTTTTTTTTTTTTTTTCTATTTCCAAACAAGTTTAAATGTCCTTTCTCCCTTCGTTATCTGTGACTCTGACATCTCTTGTTTATATTGTTTTCAGATGGCGAAAACCGTAAAGAGCGGGATTAATAAAATTTTGATGATGTGATATGCGGGAAAATTTAACAGTGTATTAATTTTCAAACAAACGGGACCTGAAGAAAAAAAAGTGAAAACCGGGAGGAAACGTAAATATCGGCTGGGTATGTTTACTTTGTGGTCAACCACGATTGTCTTTTACCATTCGCTAGAACTGTTCGTTTTAAATTTACACTGTATATTGAAATTAATTTTAAAAACGATCTATATGCCTAAATTTTGTCTGTGGGACAAGATATTTTGAGCTATGGAAGCGGGAAAAACGATACTTAGGAAAACGACTGATGTGGACTTCTTAAACATTGTTTTGATAGGAACATTTTCGGGACCAACAAAAATAAAAGATATACGGAAAAACGATTTTTCTTCTTGCAATTGGGCCTCAGCCCTGTGGCAAGGATTTGCTTAACCTACCTCTTCTCAATTTTCCGACTCCATCAACCTTTTCCTAAACTCCCTCGTTCCCATCACCGCAACCACATCCCTCATCAATTAATTCCAATCCTTCACCGTTCTCACCATCATAGTGTTTTTTCCTCTATCTGTCCTCTTCCCCACCCTCTGTATCTTCCACTCATGATCACCCCTTCCCCTGAATAAACCTCTCTGTATCTTGTCACCCAGTTGTGCCCACCCACCCGCCTCACCAAACATTCTTAGCAGCCGCTCCACTCTCCTCCTCTCCTGCAATGTGCCCCACCCCAGTCCTCTCAACATTACTGATGGTCTGAAATCCTCCTCTCTCTCCCCTGTGATACTTATCTTTTTTTGTGAAGCTTAACACTAGTAATCAACATAACTTCACCTTGCAGAAATTACATATCACCTTCATTATTTACAAAGCAACAAAGTCCTAGGAATATTTAAATACAACAATTTTTACTTATGTCAATTCACTTTCCACTTTTAAAATGCTGTTGTGAAGTTATGGAGAGAAAAGCTCTCGATACCAGAATTAAAAGTATTTAATAAGTTGCCTAAAAACAGAAGTGTAATACCTGGTCACTACACCATCATTTTTGAATCCCAAAAACATACTGTAATGTGCACCTGTTGTTTTTGAGAAACTTTGTTCAATGATTTGTGGAAACAAACTACAACTTTCTTCCCCCCTTAGCAATTAACTCATTTCATCCATGAAATACGACGCAAGACCAAATGTGTAAAAACCTATCTTAATCGCTGTAACTGAAGTTTCTTTGCTGTGACAGTAATCTGGAAATATTGTTGTTTCGCATTGGTACAGATTTAAAAAAAAAAAGCATCCAGGTCTACCTTCCCTGTTTAAACTCCCAGCCTACTTAAGAGTTTTCTGCCTTCAATGTGGTTTATAACAGAACGCCGGCCCATGTTGTTTAAAGAAAAAATAACATTGCACGAATTGCACCTTGCAGAGATATCACCAGGATCTTCGGGATTCATGTAATAGTAGTAGGGATCGGTTAACCAACACAGTCTCTTTCTTCCTGTTATGACTGATTTCCCTAAATTAATTACATTGTGGAAATAACACTCTTTTCCAGATATTTTTAATACACTTAATCATTTTCATAAACACACACAAGATCACGTCATGCTGTAACTTTTTAACACACCTTTGTCACTGCACAAGCCAAAAAAGTTCAAGCGTGTTTCGCCATTATGCAGTGAGGTAGATAAAATACAATTTAAATGTAAATCCACGGACTTCAGACATGATGAGAAGATATTAAAACTCGCACCAACCACAGAAAAAAATATTCGCGCCACGCCAAGTAAACAATAAACAACCGACAATGATTACGAACGTATCAGCATGCCGTATGTTAAGAACAAAAGCGAACTGAGAAGCCTATGTTGTCAAGTCCACGCCTTCAATTTCTCACGGGGAAAAAGACCAAACTGTTTAAAACTCACATTATTGACAAAAACTTCATTAAAATTTACGACATTTTGCAAACTGTATGCAAGAAACACCACAAGACAGTAATTTTTTACCACTGTGGAAACTTGAAAACATCACAACACATTGTCAGGGAAACCATTGGTATGGCAACACTGGCGGGAACCACTGAAAATTCTGGTACAAAATGCCTAAAAAATCGTATTTGAGACAAAAAACTGATACCACGCATCAAATCAAGTGCTCTACACAACTATTCTCTGTTCACTCAAAGTTGAGTTTTAGGATAAACAAAGCAAATTAAGATACTTTGGACGTGAACAGTGAAAATGTCTTGCGCGGTTTTCGAAATGTGGATGTATGTCTTCATTACTAAACAAACTGCGATGATGTTAATAAGGCAATAATAAAAATCTCGCATAACATTCTTTAGAATAAAAAATAACAAATATGTGTCGTGAATTATCGACAGATTGTTTGCTGATTTATAAAATGTATTTTTTCCAAAACGAAGTACAAAATAATCCAGGAGGACTTTAAGATAAGTTTAATCACATTTTGCTGACTACTTTTTTTCTGCATGTAGTACCAAATCTTTGTTTCGTTAGTACGAGAATATTTGAATTATAATCGTTAGTCATGGCTTGATTAAGTACAATCAAAATTTGAAATATACTGTAATTGCACATGATTTCAATATTTTTATCAAGTTTTCATGTAATTTTTGTTTCCGTATGTCGATAACACGTACAAAATTTTCATGCAATATTGTTTTAATGTATAGGGCGTTGTTTTCTATGATACCTACTGTACAGTTTTGTCGGTTGGAAACAGTACCTACGTCAGCGGCTGCACAAATTAGAGTGAAAAGAGAACACAATATCGGTACGAAAAAATATTATGGAACTATAAAATTGGTATATGTACCAAGAAAACGGTACGTTGTGTTCGCGGAAATGTTCGTTTACCAAATTTTGAAATTCCAGGTATTTTTTTTTTAGAGAATTCCCTGACTTTTCCCTGACTTCTCCAGACGTCTTAAATTCCCAGACTTTTCCCGGTTTTCCCAGTCGCTCGCCACCCTGTTATTGCAATAACATTTTGCTGTATAGTGAACTTTCCAGTTCCTACCATAATTTTGAGTGTAAACATCTAGTGGTGGATTTGTCCAAGGTTTCCAAACATTTTATTTTAGTGTATTTTTGGGTGATTTTGATGTGGTAAAGTTTTATAGTGAATTTGAAATTGGTTAATGTGCTGTAACTCTAAAATCAAGTTTCCCATATTAAGTTAGGTATCAAAATGCTCAGCATTGAATTTCCTAAACTCTAGCTAAGTGAGTTTTTGTTGTATACTTTGTCAATTAAGGTCTAGTAAGCTTTATGTAAATTGGTATAACTTTAAAAGGGAAGTGGTGGTCTTTAGCAGTCAGACACAGCAGCGCCGATGGTGGGCACAGCTTTCCTGGAATCCATGCCCTATAAGGCCATGTTGTTAGCGATTGGCTGCAAGTCAGTGATGGAATGTTGAGGGTGTTTGTGACATCGGCAAAGCTAGTGCCAGGGCGAGCAGAACTATTTTCTACATCCACAGTAACTTCCTATCAGCCATTAAGTAAAAGAAACCACTAATTAACGTGTCAAGTGCACTAATAAATCTAATCTAAGCTCAAGACAAAACAGTTTAGTAATGAATTGCAACTAAGGAATTTAACTGTATAGTTACCACTTTGGCAAATAGATGACAGTTGGCGCAAGGATATGTAAGGGTGGCTGAATCGAGGCAAGCAGCGGACTTGACTGGGCTAGTCGAGTCGGAATCGCGAGGCGAGACCAACGTGTGCTAGGCCGAGGGCAGAGAGAATTCTTTTGGTATCGCGAGGCGAGACAGATGCATGCAAGACCAGAGGCCAATAAAGTTACTGGTGTGGGGTGGAGGCAAGTGTGGCCACTCTCGCCGAGTTTAAGGCAGTAAGCTAGCTTTTTCTTAAGACTTTATAAGTGGTGAAGGAAGCGGCCTAGTAGCTGCTGGGTTTCTTTTTTGTTCTGGTTGAAACTAAGGACCATCATATTTATTCTTATGTGTAATTAATACACGTTGTAGTCTTTTCGGTGCGAAACTCCAACCAGGCCTAAAGTGACCCTTGCATCAGACATCTTGATCCCGAGGGATACAGCAATATGAATATTTTGTAACACGATTTTGAACAAGCTAAATTAACTAAACTTCAAGTGATTTAATCGGGAATTTGGCCTTTTAATTGTATCATCCTTCTTGAGACTCTTGACTGAAGATATCCGGCAAACTTTTATGTAAAGACCCATTACAGTGTGCATACCACACTGTCACGTGAACTAGAGTAACTTTGTGTAAGTTGCTACCAGCCAGCTGTGCTATCAAGTAAACTAGAGCATCTCAGTGCAACTTTGTACAAGTTGCGATCAGTTAGTGGCGTGGTCACATGAGCGAGTAACCACAAGCTAACAAAATGGCATCAAGTGACATAGTTTCAAATCGTAAAGATGTACATGAGCGGAATAGTTGATCACCTTGCAGTAAACGTTGTAGTTTGCTTAAAACTTTATACGTATATCTGTGCTTGTCACTCGTGTTCAGAAAGACAACAAACCTAAAGGAAAAGTGTAAATAGCGGGAAATAGAAACACTAAGTGTTGTAAACAACAGGAATGTTGTACATAGTAACTTGGGAGATGAAAGGGACCTACATTAATTGGTGTAATTAGCGGGAAAATGTCAAAAACTTAAAGTAAAAAGAGGGTTCTACAGTATATTTTAAATCAGTAACTGTTCTAAGTTAATTTTTTATTGTAATATAAAACAAAGGACAAGGCCGCTAGGCTATCAGTATGTACAAATGACAGTCGCACAAGCACTCACGTTTTAGTACTTGACAGATACACACACAAATAGGACGACACATAATCGCAGAAGCACGTATCGCGACGTTTCACTGCTTAGAGCAGCTTCCTCGGGCGAAGACACATGGCTCTTGGACGCGGTCAGCCAGTGGAATGATAAGTACAATGTGGTAAGTAAGAAATCTAAATATAAAGAAAATACAGGAAAGCTTGATAGTACATGTAAAACAACGGGACAAGAACACATGATGGCGGGAAAATAAACACTGAGTGTGTAGTAATGTAAAACAAAGGAAGAGGCCACTAGGCTATCAGTATGTACAAAAGACAGAAGCACAAGTACTTACGTTTTAGTACTTGACAGATACACACACAAATAGGATGACACAATCGCGATACACGCTTCCGCGATTGTGTCGTCCTATTTGTGTGTGTATCTGTCAAGTACTAAAACGTGAGTACTTGCGCTTCTGTCCTTTGTACATACTTTTTATTGTAATAGTTGCATCCCAATTTTTGGGGCAAAATATTTGGCCAAATACACATGATAGTAGCTGTACAAGTCTTCACAGAACTTCAATGATTCAGCTTTTAAAATAAATCCAGGAATTAAAGATAAGACCAATCATGCACGGAATCAGATAACATCAACATATAGTAGTAGTATTATTCTTGACTCACATCCAGGAGGAGCAAGGATTGATTACTTAAGGACACGCCTACCTGTGCGTTAAAACACTCAGAAATGACGGAAACGTAAGGGCAACCTAGAAACACACATCAAATGCTGCATTGTCTCAACAAGCCAAACTCTGAAACAGAATGCAAGATTCCTGCCGAACCGTTTTTACTATGGGACACTAAGTGATGACCATATTATTTTATTGGTGGAAAGTCTGTAGCATAGTTCAGTGCACGTCGCAACCCGAGTCTCACATACATCCGGTTACTGTACTACATTTTGAAGTGTGACAGTCTGAAAAGGCCGTTTTTAGCCATTTTGGAGGGCTTGGAAACTGAATTCTGAATCAGCATAGTGTATTAATGTTGATGTTCCAACTTTGTCCCAAGTGTGTTTTCGTACATTGGCAAAATGGGTGCAAGTGGAATGGTTTTGTAGAAAAAAACCTGTTTACGAACACACTGCGATGCATTTGAAGCATGAGGTAGGCAGCCGCCTTCCTTACTAAGAGGTCTAGTCCATTTTCCTCCCATCCCGTGAGATTCAACCTAAGCCGTAAAAACTGTTAAAAGTACACATCACATCAAATCAATTAAAATTAATCTTTAACAGGACGTATTATTCTATCAATGGTTTACTGACCCATTATAACTTGCCTTTTTTTGTGATATGAAAGAATCAAAGATAACACCAGTTTACCTCTATGCTAGACGGAAGAAATCACTTACTACCCTACTATCTTAACAGACAACACATTGGCACACAAAGAATTAAAAATGCCAGTCCACACTGTACCATTTAAAAATAAAGTTGTGTGACTTACAGAATCATAGTTATCTTCAATGCTAACTGCAGCAGGTTTCGACCTAAGGGCTTGCGTAGACTCTCTTGCCGCTCTCCCTGTAGAACCACTACCTTTCTCTTTGGAATCAAATCCCACTTCTTTCTTGATGGAAGCATCTTTGGTAGAGCTGTCCCTATCGAGACTTGAAGGACGAGGGATAGTTTTCTTAACAATTACTTCTGTACAGAGAAACAACACAAATTTTGACATCAGCTGTATATAAAAACTTACCAAAAGAAACAAAAATAATGTTCTTCGTTTTAACCCTACAGACAATTAGAAAAATATTTGGAATCTCAGAAAACAGAAATGTACATAAGCTTAAACTTAAAAATTTTAAAATTGAAAGCCGTATCTAACTTTCTAGACTCCATTATGTTTTGGAGACTATTTCAACACATTTTGGGACTTAATTTTCTTTGTGAACATTTGAAATATATTATTTACAGAATGCATCAATATTCTGTACCTTTAGGTAGCAAATTTAACACATGTACTTCAGTATATGGACTCTAGCAATTTTTATTTATTCAGGTAGCTTTCATGTTTTTTTTTTTATTCTGATTGAAAATGCAGTCTTAGATTTGTTATTTTCAAAAAGGGGTCTAGAAAATACTGTTCAGTGTATCACTGGAAAATACACTAAATGTACATGTGTTTGGTGATTTAAAATATATTGGTTTTTCTAAACTGTAAGGTACAGATTCTTAGTAATTGATTATATTATGTGGTTTAAAACTATAAAATGGTGCAATGATAACATTTAAAATTATTTTTATTATAACAACTGCAAGAACTATGTAAGTGTTAAAAACACTGAATAACAACTTGGCACCAATCAGTAGATGGAAATGCATATTATAACAATACGGTATATCATTACTAAATGAGCATCATATTCTTTCTTTATTTTATTACAATCCCAATAATTGCAGCTACGCTGTCTCAAATTGCACAAATATACTAAATGATGCAAATTAATATCATAGTGTAAATGTATGTATTAATATCATAAAATAATATGAATGAACACTGTATTAACCTAAATCAATAGTACTGTATAATCCTAATAAGATCCCTACTTCAGGCAGAATCTATAAAATTAATATAGCAAGTGGCCCAAATAATGTTTTACACCGAAATTGAGATACAAGTACATTAGAAACCTTTTAAAATACTAGCTTTTGTGCCATGTTACAATTTTCATCTCTCTTTTACTTCAATCAAAAGTGAAAATTTATGTTACGAACACTAACATTTCTTGTTTGCGTAATGTAAAATTGGTATCTCTTAATATAGTATCTGTATAGTTAAGTTTACAAATAGTTAATTTACATAATGTAAACACCACTGCTATAGTCCCCTAAAAGTCCTGTGAAAACTACTTGTGCTATGAGTTAATTTAAATCCTGCTAAAATCTGTGACTGAGAATCCAGATCTGCATAGCTCTGCAATAGTATATAAGTCTACAATGAATTGGATGGTTGTGCTTAAGCACCACCCCCTGTAGATATACAGTAGAACCCTGTTATAACATTTCTAGATATAACATTTCCCTGCTTATAACATTACTTTTCTTTAGTCCCACCACTTTTCCATAAGGAATAATGCTTTCATTTCCTGCTTATAACAGCACTGGTATTGTGACGCGTCCCTGCGTCTGCTGTGTGTTGCTATTTGGACTATTGCTGTTGTAGTCTACTGCAGTTGGTGTTGAGGTTATGTTAAGTTTGCGCGTGCTCCGGATAGCTCAGTTTGATTTAATTTCAGGAACCAATCATCGTGACTTCATCAATAACTCACCTACTCAGTCAACTGTTTATTTATCTTTTCCTATAACTTCGACAGATGTTTACAAAAGGCAGTTATTTACAAATCACAAATAATAAATAAAAATAAAATAAACTAAACCCGTCAACTGTCCGGCGTTACCATGTCTGAACTCCGCCTCGGGCCAGCGCCCGGCAGAAACTCCCTACAACTAACAACCCCCTCGGGCCAGCGCCCGGCACAAACTGTCCTATAACTAACAACCGCCTCGGGCCAGCGCCCGACACCCAACCGTTCCACACTTATCTCCGCCTCGGGCCAGCGCCCGGCAGAAACTGCTCTCTCACGGCAACGGACATGGTAACAAATAGCGCACACTGCGGAGTGATACAACAGTATCCAAAATTTAACAAAACCCGCAAAATTACACTTAAACACATAACAAAGGATTCCAAAATTTCCGTTTATAGGTTTTACATTGAAATAAAATTCTTTATCCACACAAATAATATAATTGGGGACAAAAAGTGCGCAACAGTGGAACTACTTTCGCGGCGCAATACCCTAAGCAACCCCCTGTGATGGCTGACCTACGTGCGTCAATAACCTACGTCATGGAGAGAATTCCATGAAGCAAGCGATCAACCACAACGTCGGCGCCAGAAATCTTACAGCCTGGAGAAGCTTGCAACACTTGAAGTTACTCACTTCACCAGGGAAAATGTAATAATAAGCTAAAATTGCCAAAACTCAAAAATTGGTCAAAATACAAGAAAAAGTTATATCAACAAAAATAATTG
>PNEQ01098428.1:0-34639 GCA_003012365.1 Medauroidea extradentata
GTTGTTTTTCTTTGCCGATTTACTGACTGCCACGCGCGCTGTGATGCTATCTACCGTGTGCAAAAAGGCTAAATAAAATCAAGTTTCTGTTCCGTAGCACGCATCTCTTTATTCATTCAGGGTTCGAACCCACTATTTTCCCTGAGAAATTAGAGTGTGTTTCATACCGACTGGTGTTCAGTCGTGAGCTACGTGGAGCAGTGTGTGTGTCTCAATCACATTCGGTAGCTCACCGCGAGGTGGGGCCGAGTGGGGCATCATATATATTTTGCGACACAAGCGTGATGGGCAGACTGTACCATCACACCGTACTTAATATGTTAATAGTATTTTAAATAATCACTAGCCTATTCACGCAAAATTTTACTCTGAAAGCCATTTTCGTGTAAAAAATGTTTGTAAACTTTCTTATTCTTTCATTTCTTATTTGAAAATAAGATATACAAACTAATAAACGTACAAATGTCTAGATAAGAGTGCAATGATACATTGCTATTTGATTGATTGTAACGCTGAATGCTTACCTTTATAAAAATTATATTTACTAACTATGAACATTTACTCAAACTTGGAATATCTTCTAATTTGTAATATATATTGGTGGGAACTAAATTGCAAACAATATCTGCTAGGCTTTCCAATATTTAGATACAAAATTTATATATTTTATTGTGTTCTGCAACCTACAGTGACTTCTGGAACTCCTTGCGTTCTTCCATGCTGCTGCTATCAGCCGGTGGACCTCAAACTATGTAAGGCTTCGCTTAATGCATGAAACGCAAGAATTTATTCTATTTTCAAAAATGCTGTGTGTAAGTTATTTACTGTGACTGTAATATTTCAATGACTACCTTCAACTTAATGTTTGTGTATTAGATATTATTCTTTCTTCTGAGCTACTACAGACATTTTTAAAAAGTAAACTGCTTGAGTTTAGGTATTCCAGATGACATGTACATAATGCTCGATCACCAGAGGTTAGTCAGGTTGCAATCAATCTTGTGCTTGCTATTAGTTCGGTTCACTTTCTGGACACGCACAAACTGCAAGCAGGATATTTTCTTAACAACTAAATAAAGCCTGTGCTACAACGACACTAAAGTAGCCATATACAAACAACCGCAAACACATGGTAAAAAAACTGACAGCTTTCTATGCCTCTTACGGTCTTACAGCATCTAGGCAGTGGTACGGTGTGTGGTAGCATGCACCCCTCAAAGGTGCGTGTTCAATATTTACAGTTATTTCTTACGGCGATAGTAGCAAGCCTTAAGAGTTGAATTTTTCTACTTGGTTTTACTTGTATCTCGTAAATGCAAAGAGTATAAATACTGCTTAGTGTGTGTTTAGGTCACTCAGATTACATTTAACTTATAATAATAATAATTAAAGTTTGTGGAAATATCACGTATAGAGCCTACCTCCAAAATACTATGTGCAAGTATTGACGACAAAAGCCACAATTATTGTAGTGATGATTTGCTGTATCAACAAATAATTTATATCCACTGCTTTCCGAAATTTTTCATGTTTTCGTACAGGAACAAATAACTTTCCAAGTGGTTTTAAGGATGCATACAACACTTATGTACTATACAAGACGTTAATAGCTTTCATTTTGTGCCAAGTCGTGATTATTTTAACTTTCTGTCATACTCCTTACGATGTGTGCACGACTGCATAGGGCGGTAGGCAGCTAGTGGGCTGCATTTACGTTGAATGACGTCACATTGAGTGCAATGCTGAAGTCAAGCGTTTCAGCGGGTATTTAAATTACATTACGTTTTTCGCCAATTACACTTCAATCAACGCATAGAAATTACAAGGAAAACGTGATTATTTCTTAAAAATGCCAGCAGGATTTAATTGAAACACAAAAAAATTGTGCATGTTCCCCATTGATGCAAGGAAAATATTCTTGCAAGGAGGATAAACTATTTAGTGGAGTGTTGTGGACATATGCTGTGACAGTTCTAAGTTCACGATATTACACTAAATCAAGGAAACAGTAGCAAGAACTGATAAGGCAACGTCCACAACAGTTGCCTTGGCAACAATGGTCATCCGAAGACACAAGAGGAACTGAGGTGGTCTTATGACTGCTGTAGACAATTTTAGTTTCGTTATTTGCAAATACATGGAAAATATATACAGCATAACATGTACTGTACTGGCAACATTTACCCCCCCCCCCCCATATTTTTTCTACATGTTAATTTTATTTTCATAATTTCATAATATGTATACTTTTTTTTTAAACTACAGAAATGTTAGTTATATATTGCACTAACTTTCTTAATCAAGCTGGTTATGTTTTCTAGCCTGTACAGTATATTTATAAGCACTGTCTCATGGCAAGACAATTGTTTTAGAGGGAAATAGGTACTGATGAGTTTAGCAAACATTATGATCGCTTTAATTACAAAATGAGTGGACAATATCGAGACTCCAAAGATTTTGTACTGGCACTTTTTAAGGCCCCATTCATTACCAAAAAGGTACGTAAAGTAGTTTTATTTTAAGTCATCTATGAATTCTAAATACTTTGTCAAAAACTATTAACTGCATTGTAAATAAATCTAATTAAATAATTATGAATGAAAACTAAAAAACCAAATCTCAAAAAATATTATTATTAAAAACTAACAAATTCTCATGTTTTTGTCCCATCTGTTATCACGTAAAACAAAAAGAGGTATAAGTTTGAAGAACCATTAGAATGAAAACTATGTACTGTTTATAAATAAGCCTATAGTAAAATATGTTTCAATAATGGACTTGGTAGTAAACAAAGGTGACAATTCATACTTGAATAACATAATTACAATAATCAGATCTCGGAGAGGTTTTATTTATTTCAGAAAGCCATGAAAGGAAGTAGATTTAGAGAAGATATAGAGACAGACTGAAAAAAATTAAGAAGAATGGCAGAACTGTCTAATGAAAAATGTGCAGTGTAAGAAATTAGCATGTGAAAATGAAAAAACCTTGTTGGCCTGTAATTCGGAAAAGTTAAAACTAAAGAGATCTTCTGACTAGGGGGAAAACCAATGATACAGAGCTATGAAAAAAATAATTGAAAAGCAGCAAAAAGAAAGTTCATTTCATCTGAAGGGATCCTTTCCTTCTCCTCAACCTTTGGTTAAAGGGGTTCCTAAGTGTTTAAATAGTTCTACCAAGAAGCCGAACTAAGAAACCAGCAGTCATAAATAAATTATTGCATGAAGTTCAACCAGGCAGCCGTTCTTTAGATTGTGTCACAGAAAAAAAGGCAGAGTGGAATAAAATGTCGGCTATAATGATCTCAGTAAAGTTGAACATTTCTATTATCGAGATGAGCTCAGTCGACAAGCACCAGCAAAGAAAGACTAAGTAGGTGTCTGGGACAAAACTACTACAATGGGACAACGAGCAAAAGATCTTGCGCAGATCCGAAGTGTCAGGTGACACAGGTACGAGGAAAGGGAGGATTATTAGTCCCATGTCCGCTTGCTGGCTGTAAGCACCACTTTGTGCAGGTGCCTATTAGTTCATGTTATACGATTACTAGTAGGCCTTATGACTTTTCTAATTGCTTCTACTTCGGGAATTAAGTAGCATATCAAGTTGGGTACTCCGTTAGGGAAAATGCGGGTGGTGAAGAAGGCTTTGCTCCAAATGTGTTACATATTATCAAATTCCGTCAAAAGTCCGGAGATTGTTAAGACGACATTAACTATGAAATTTTTTCTAGGTGGATGGAAAATAAACTGGTGCCAAATTTACTACAAAAACTGTCTTGTATTGGTTAATGATTTGCTGTATAAGAGAAAAACATACTAACGTAGTCAACGCTTTTACTGAGTAAAGTACAATGAGCCAAAGTTGTCAACTTGGTTGAATCAACATAGACATAAATGTGCACTCATTAGTAAGTAATACACATATGTGAAATGTCTACAGTGCCGTCAATGTGTAAGGAAGCAATAATTCGTATACATTTAAATGAGCCATTCAGAGCAGGTATAAAATGAGTAACATCACGAAAGTATAGACTGAGATAGGATGTGCATGGGCACACCATTATACATTGCTGTTTGCCTGTGTAAACTAGTTTTGGATGTGATGATGGGTCTTCAACTCTCGAGCCATGGCGAGGTAGGGGAATTCTGCTAATGTGGGAGCACTACTGGCCAAGGTTACTACCCCACCAGGAATAGTGAGGTACGGGATGATTGCAGATGCGCAGAGCACTACTGGCCATGCTTCTTTTGCCTGTTGTCACACTATAGAGTTAAGAACAAGATTCAAAAATGCCATATGAAGATAAATAAAAGAAGCTTGTTCACTCTTTACAAGAGAAAATCTAGACAATAGCATCAAACTAGACAAGTTTTATGAACTTCGGCCTCGGTATGTTTAACCTTCTTCAGAAATGCCACACAATGTGTGGGTCGTCATTTCTCTAATTGTAACATTCTTGTAGAAGTGATCGGGACAGCAGTGCAGGGTTTTCCACAGAGCACACAGAAACTCTTGGAAAAAGTGTTCTGATATCACTGACGAAAAATGTGTTGATCGGATAGGAGGGACCATAAAAAGAATAGTATGACTCAAGGTAAAAAGTAGGCAAATATAATTACGACAATGGATCCCTCAAGTGAATTTCAATGAGAACATCCACACTACGTGCATATAAAAAGAAATCAATGTGTGTTGAAATTTTTAAATTTGAAGTCGATTTGAGGTAACTACAGCTACTTAAAGTTCGCGCTTTTAAAACGCCCGCGGAAACGTGCAGTGATGTCACAAGCCATAGTACACACCGAGTCTTGGCAAGCTAGCTGACTGCTGTCGCACTCCGGCGGAATGCCAGACTACACTTGGTCAATCAAAAACTATTTTTAAATCTGTTATGGTGGTTCGTTTGGTTATACGTATGTAGTTAATCATAAAAGTTTAGTGTTGCGCACATTGTTATATCATATAATATCAGAGCAATATCCGGGCACTGTAATATGCAATAATACAAATAAACCTGTTTACTGGTGCAAACCATTACTATATTTAATTATTTAATACACATATATTTACTTTACAATAGAACCACACCAAGTGTCGGCTACGATGATACAACGGTTACTCTCTGGGCTGATATATGAAAACTTACGTGAGTTGAATAATATTTCGTGTTAGTATAATATTGTTTCTCAGATTCTGCATGGAACCGTCAATTCTTTATCCAAATTTAATATCTTGTATAATCAATAGTATTTTGTATTTCATTACGGATGTTAGGTTCATTGGCAATACATAAATTTATGCAGCAAAGAATACTTCTGGGCTATTGTGTGGTTTTGGTTTAGCTTACTGCAAAAAAAAATGTTAATGTTTTATATCAGTATAACATAAGCCTACTGCAGTACTATTTACCACTAATGATGTGTTCTTTGAGTAATATGTTAAGTTAAGAGTTATTGAACACGCACAAAATAAACACATTTTGCCTAAATGCAAGTTTAACCATACATGACCTATTATTTTAATGTAGGAACACTATCCTATTAGATCACATAAAAAAATCACTTTCGCGATTTGCATTCAATTTAAATCGCTGTTTCTCCAGTGCAAATATGCCATTTCAGACATGATATTAATATGGTTGTGAAAATGGAAAATAGATGGTTTAAAAGAAAAATTAATAACACATTTTTCTATCACACACTTGTAAAACTCTCTAATAATATGTATGATATAAAAATAATACATGAAAAGCGTGGGTTTTGAACCCGTATCCTTAAAAATAGTAGTCAAGTACCGTAAACAATACACTACACTTTATCCACTGAGTGTCATGCTAGCTTACGCATTTATATGACCAGTGCTGGGCTTTATGGCTTGTGAAGTGGACCAATCAAAAATGTTTTCGGTCGCCTGCTGCTTCCCGGAACTTTGCTTGCTTCCCATTCCTAAACTATAGTGTTCAGAAGAAAAATTTTTTGGTATCTTCATATTTCTACATTGTTAACAATATGGCATACATTGTAACATATTTAAAATTTCATGCAAGGGGTCCATTCTTGAGCTATTACGAACTCTTGTAGTAACGGGATTCCACTGTATTTATTCTGTGCTTACGCACAGTGTTTCGCAGCACGCAGTTTTGAACAAATATAAGTTTCTGGGAGTCCTAAATACTGATGCTTTGTCACTGTAGTCTATTGTTGAACAATCTTACTGTTGACAAATTAAATCCATCCTACAGAGATCCATTAAGAAGAAACTAGGCTCATTAGTTATAATATTCTAATTTCCTGCATTCTAAAATATTCACCTCTTGGAAAAATTTACGTACTGTATTGAAAGTAGTATTATATTAAATGAGCAGAGCACGCAGCATTCTAAGTAAAGAAATGCAACAAAACCTGTCACATGCAACACGTCAAAACTGTAAATAACAACAAAGATAACACAATATAATATTACAATGCAATATACTACATACATGCATTAGATAACTTATATGCACACACAAAAGCTACTTAAGATCAATCAGCTACAGTCAACCAAACACTACACCACAGTAGTGAAATAATATTAACATGTCCACTGCATGCATAATATTTCATACCTCAAAACAAAAACTGTATGCAAGCAATTCTTAATGGTTTGCTTACAGTACATTAGCATATTACCATTTTAAGTAGCAAGCAGATAGAGTAAAAACATTATTCATTCAGAAAACATACGTGTCAGTCATGTCAAAAACCTACACTGTAGGTCAAGCAGCATGACAGGCATACCGCTCGCAGGACAGAAGTTGTTCACCTTACCTGCGCCTTTAAGTCATTCAACCTCTTTTGTGCTTCACCCTTTTGGTTCTCTAACTGCTTGAGTGTTGCAGCTAATGTATCCAATTCACTCTGAAACAAAGAAATTCCAGCACTTGCTCTTCAAATGCTTTTCATTTTCATAACGTCAAAATGAAAAATAACACATGTACAACATTACTATAAAGCAGAAACATACAAAAGCAAGAACTTCATACACAGGTAGTTATAAATATTATCAGCTTATATACATGCATACATCTGTAAAACAATATTTTTGTAGATAACTATATTTAAGAGTTAGGTGGTACTAGGCGATTTAAAGATCCTAGCAAAACGATCAGCCACATCTTCAGACAGCAGCACTCTTATAGCTTTTATGGTGCTGTCAATCAATGAGGAATATGTCGGCCACTGTGTGTGGACTGGCGGAGCTGAGCCTGCTGGATACACTTGTGAAAGGTCTAGGGGAAGGGAGTGGGGGCATAGGGCTGCGGCGAAGACCCTTCCTCTTGTCACTTGCAAGTAGGCTGAGATGCAAGGTTGTGCAACATGCACCTCTTTTCAATAGGCTGGCCAATGAGAGAATGTGGCCTGGGGTAGAAGTGAGGAGGGGGGTGGGTTGGGTTACGGGATAGTGTTTCACTATTTGGAAAGGATTTCCATACGTATATTACGATCTTCATGCTGTGATATATTAAGTAATATTAGGAAATTATTCCAGCATTTATAAATATCAGAACACAAATTTTCTGGTATGTGTGGACACAAGTAAAATTTAATTTCAATTTTAACATCATATCCCGAATTACGATCGAGTCATGTCATGGCCACAGGCGGTTGTTTCGTATTACACTACCTGAACGTTTCATTACAGCAGGCCAGAAATTTTATTCCAAAAAGTTTGACTAATTTGTTCAACTAAAGTATCTCGTACGAATTTTTAAAAAAGCTTACAAAAATATTCTACTAAACTAATGTGAACAATGAAATTTACATTATCTAACTTTTGAACCATTAGTCACACTTACTTAGGATTAAATTGAAAATAATTGTAAAATGATTATACCATTAGTATAGATGACGATTTTTCGCAGGAGAACTTGACAGTTTGCTGGATTTCAACATGTGTTCTGCTTACCAAAAGTTTACTGGCTATCGCTCGTATATGGGGATGTTACCCTATTTAACTGAACCAATAAGAATCTCGCTACTGTAACATTTGACGCCTGTTATTGGTCTGCCGACAGCTACCTTGTGTCAGACTTGCATCACTCAATCATACACATTGCAAGAAACTGCAGTGTTTTCAATGGTATGTAGGCACAAAAAAATTTTCACGATATACCATCATCTCTAACCATTAGTCAACAATATAAGTATTACAATTGAATATACAACATTACTTAGATAATATTCAAGATGAAAATAATAGAAAAGGATTAAAGACTCATATTTTTACAATTGTAAAATTGGCTACTAAAAGAAACTGAATGAATATTACAGCAGGGAAAGTTCATTTACCATTATAATTTCTGTCTACTGCCTTATAAAGACTACCTACACGGTGCATACCCCCTCTGAACTGAAAACCTGTACATGCCAGTGCCAGCAGTAGGCTTCAGTTTTTGTAATATTTAATTACATGCCTTCAGTAGGTTATGCATTTTGTAGTGATAAAAAAACAACAATAGCTGTTGGTAGCGTCAGAGATAAAATACAAAATTTTTCTCTACATTTTTTTACTATGGCTAGGTCTCATCGCCCTCTCACTCCCCTTCCCAGTCCAGTCCCACCTGTCTTTTTCACGTACACAAGAACATAATATTTCATTTAGTGTTAAAGTAGTTACGATAAATGAGTAATATGAATGAATTAGATATTACAAAAAAGTGGCCTACCTTACCCACAATATTCAAAGTCAATAATATGCTGAAAGTTAAAAAAATTTAAAAAGATTCCCAACTCTTATAACAAACAATATTTATCCACATCTGCAATAAAGAACGAAAATAATAAATAAAATCTAAACATCATTGTGTACAAAAATTACATCAATATTATTTTATATCCTTGAACCAGAATAAAACTTGAAAAAGAGGGATAACTAATAAATAAGCTAAAATTGTGAATATCATAAAGTGATGTTAATTTACATGACCCATTTTATTTTAATTCATGAAAAACTCTTAGATATCCTTCCCTATGAAGTATTATTCATCAAGAAAACTAAGTACGATGAAATCCTCATCAATATAAGCTATAAACTATAATTTACAAAGCGTTATTATGGTGAAAATAAACCCCACATTTTGGTAAAAGAATTCCTCATATGGTAACTCAAGAAAATAATGGGAAATTCACATTGAGCTAAGAAGTTTAAGACAGCTAGCATCTTATACTGCGAGAGCTGACGAGGGAGCAATCACTTCTGTTGGAGGCAAGTGCTCTAATCACTCAGCCACTGCAGTCTGAAAGTCACACTGTTACAACAACATCCTTGGCAAAAAATAAATAAATAAATAAATAAATAAAAACCTTATTAACAAGTATCTCGATACAACTAACTTTAAATACCCTATCTAGGACCATTTTAAGACTTCACAGAAGTACTAACATAAACAGAGATAACTGGTCAATAAATGTTGCTACAGTTGAATCACACTTTCATGTTCTACTGAGCAACTCCACGTTCAGACATATAGAAAATAAATGTTCACTATTGAGTCAGGATTGTGCAATGTTTACAAATTGACATATTGAATGGTAGTTCAATAGCATGCATGCTGTACTGCGTGCCTTCTCTTCGTTACCTCGTCATCCAGCGAATTGTCCGGCGAACCAAATTCTGTTTAAATGAATTTTCATTTGTATTTTTCTGGCACATTTGAAGAATGCCTAAAAGGGGAAACTGAGATACTCAAATTTATAAATATAGCTTTTATTTTATAATTTAATTCATTTACTAAGGTAAATATGTGTTTCCATGAGACTGACTAACACATGCCTATCCAATAAAATATCTAATTCACGCTTCTGTTTGCCATAAATGCTATAATCTAGCATTGATTTTATTGACAAAGATCTATTTGCATGTTGTGTAAAAATATGTAGATGGCGACCGTCGTAGTGAATACATCAGTATAAAATTATGATGGAAATTATTTTCGTACGTAAAATGTTCATTTGATAGTTTTCAAAATTAAGTGTGGAGCATGAAAATACAGGAGAATATTTTATTGTAATTGTCACGTAATGAAATTAAAGTGCAAAAATGTAAGTACTACTCTCAACTTGGGAATTTCTATAGTACATAGGATTCAACAACAAAATTAATTTTAAAATTAATCTTAAAATGTGTTTTGAAAAATACTTAAGATGATTAAAACTGCCTATCAGTTACATATTTCAGTTGTTACAAGTATTGCGTGCCCACAACATTTTGATTACATTTTGAGTTTAAAAAAAAACTGAGTAAGTACAGTATTCGCCTGTATTCGCCCACGTACACCGCGCATCGTTTTCCAAACTTTGGATCACAAAAATTAGGGTGCGTGGGTTACATGGATAATTTGTATTTGAAGTCCGTGTGCTACGTGGGTAGGTAAGTGGCGTGCGCGGAGACTTGATAACAGCACGGGTGGCACGTACGCACGCAGACATGCAGGCAGATGAATGCTGGCGGCGCGATCGATAACTAGTCATGTGTTTAGGCGGCATTGTTCTCGGCGTGTAGCAGATGAGTGTTTTCATAGTGACTACGTTTATCTTGGTAGTTCTTTGAGAAATCAAAATGTTAATACAGTGAGTGAGAAGCTAAAAGTAATTAAGAAAGCAGAATAAACAGGAAATTGCGCAGTATGTCTTAAGTACAGCACAGTGTCGTGTATTAGAGATTAGTGCCAAATTAAAAACATGTTAAATGATGCCATAGCAACGTCAACAGTTCGTCATGACAAAACATTTTGGTCTACTTAAGCTGGATAAAGCCGGTAATTTTATTTTGCTTTGTGTGTTTAGTGTTGTATCATAAGTTGCGTGCCTCATGTACTTTGTTTGCGCTTTTGTTGCTTCGTATGAACTCCCGTACGTAATGATGTTTGTACTTACATTACTGACTATTCATTTCATTGGTTATTGGACTCGTTTCACATTTCGTTGGCAAGTTGCTCATTGTTTATGCATTCAAATTGGTGCCACGTGATCAAACAGTTTTGTGTCCATTACCATTCAGAATGGCTGTTATAAATACAGTATGTGTAACTTGTGATTTAACATTTGGAACATTATAAATTTTGTGCATTCACTACTGCTAACACACACATTTAACACGTTTTTTGGCTAATTTTAGCCACAAATTTGCTTGCCAACGACTACCTGGATGCTACAACGTTAAGTTTGAATTTTCTTTTTAAATTTTTTTTCCCAAACTTGTCATTGAAAAAAGGGTTACATGGGTGCAAGGGGTACATGGGCGAATACAGTACATGATTCAATAATAATTATACAGTTATCAATGCAGTGATAAACAACTAGAAATAAAGTAATGAGCAAATTGACGTACATTATATAAATTAATAGCAATGACATACATTAAACTTTAATTACATATTTTATCACTTCATTTCATAATCATTTGCAATGTAACACAATTTCAAAGCATGCCTCTCTAAGATAAATATGATTTATGCAGATTTTCCTTCTATGAATTAATAGGTATGCCAAAAATATATTCTAGTGATGAATATTAAAGCATATACAATTCATTTAGCTAAATAATTAGAATCTAAAAATGTATCAGTTTTGGGTACGGAAGATAATGAGCTAACAAAAATTTTACATTTTTTACGGTTAGTTCTTACTCTATATTCATGATAAAGTTATACTATTTTTGACAGAGATGCAACTAATGTAAAGGTCCTAAATATTGAGAAGGTCGAAGACCGTACTTATAGCTACTTGTAGTATTTCAGGGTCACACAATTGGTAAGAAGACAGAATAGTACTGAATGTTTTATTGATATAACAAATACTGTATGTATATTATATCTTACATGTTACATTCGTATTTTACAATTGTTGTTACAAAATAATAAGTGCTTTAAGCTACGAACTTTATATTTATAAGGCTTTTTCAAGTTCACATTTACTGAAGAATGGCGTCATGTAGCCAACGTAGTTGCCAAAACTCACGCAACGCTGCCAGGTAACACAACATGTTTTCCTTCCAGTTCAGTTCTAGGGGCATATAGGAATATAAACAATACCACGTGGATTAGATAAACTAGTTTACTATATAATTACAGTACTTGTAGTGCTTGAGACACTGTAATTAGTTTGCATAATACAAAGAAGGTAAACATCAGATAATAACTCTATTAGAAGCAACGTAATAGAGTGTTTAACATTGTAACTGTACCAGTTCTTGGGGTGTACATGAAAGTAAACAAAGCCATACAGGATTTGAGACACTGGTTTAAACAACCACTTTTTTTACAAGAAATACATTTAGAAATGATAAATGTGACATTACTTACGTATCGGTTTCCTCGGAGAGTATATAATAGGACCTACTAAACCGCAGTCTAACCAAACTTCTAACTCCAACACCATTACAATCCGAAGACAAAACGAGTATGATAAAAATCACTTCTTGTCGCTTCCGTTAGCCTACTACTTATTTATTCTGTGCCAACCATTGTTCTGATTGTTCCTGCACGCAGTGTGGCTGTAGTTACTGAAAAGCGAAAATTGATGAAAATTACCAGTGCATCGAAGGCAGTGTCATCACGACAATCTCAGGGTTTCACAAAATATTAGTGAGAAAATACTGAGCAGCAAAATGGAATTGTGCTCAATAACCGAAAACACAGCAGAGATTTTCGGCATCAGGAGGAATACAGTTCTAAAGTAAGAACAGTTTACCTAATTATTTTATTGTACAAACTTGTGAAAATAGCTTAGGCATGTTAATGGCCAAATTTTTATTATCACTCTATTTTCATGATCTCTTGTTTAGCAATGAACAGTAAAATAATCTAGCTAAATAGAGGTTTCATGTATTTTGACGAAAAATTTTCTTTAATAATGAATATAATAATTTAAAAAAGGTGTAAATAACATGTATTCAGCAAACATGTAGTTAAAAAAATTATACATCAAAAACAGATTTATCATTTCACTTTAAAACTGATAGGCTGTGTGTAAACATTGACTTACGTCACTTTGCTCCACAAATCCCTTTTGACAGGTAATGGAATGTAAACAAAACTTGGACAGCTGTTAAAATTACACTGTGGCATATGAATCAATACATCAAGATCAATTTTTGTGGATGAACACTTGAGCACAACCTTAGAACTGTAAAAAAAAGTAGAACTTTATCCTGAATACAGAATACACGCACATACCTTGTGTACTTTTTCTCTAAAGTTCAACAATTTGTTAGGTTTAAACTGTTATCATAGTTTTATTTTCATGCTTTCGATTGCTCAAAATGTTGGTTTCTGTTGACATGTCAGTATAGGAGTTTTTTTTTCGAAGTTTCCTTTGCTTGTTATTAGCCTGCGAAAAAGAAATAACTTGTTCCTTTAACTTATTTATAGTGTTGCCAAACCTCCATCACAATTCCAAGCCCATTTTTATTACCGGTAAGTATAAGTAATTTTGAATACGTGTAGTTGAGGTGGTGTCAGCGGACAGAGGCCACGGATGGAACGTTTTGGAAAATCTAAAAGAAATCACACTATCCACAAACCGTGTCCCTTGGTGTGTGTCAGGGCAAGGTACCTGCTATTCAAAGTTTCCTGCTAGTAGACAGACCCTTGTAATCCCTTGCAGACCTCCTGCTGTGAGCCACCCTCCTACCTCGCAGCACCCGGAGCAAGTAATCTTTCAAACTGCCGCCACGCGCTACCGTCCAAGTAACTAAATGATGATTGCATTTATATTGGCTTTTTGTATGTTTTTCTAAGCTGTGCGTACGACGCACGCATGTGTGTCATATTTCATTAGATTCTTACAGCATTATCTTGTGACATATCACAAATGTATTTCGATATTTTTAACAGGAGCATCGTAGTTGACATTTTTCAGGCACACTACACCCCAACAAGGTTCAGTGTTGTCCATACATCCACATTTTAATTAATTATGAAATAGCTATTGTACGTACGGCGATGAAACTTTATTAAAGCACAGAAGAAGGTTATTTTCATATGTAGTGCAAGTGTCAAGTTTCTATCTTTACAAGAAGGGCTTCATAAATTGACAGATCAATATAATTACGAAACAAAATGTTAATTTTTCGAGTTATTTACAGGTGGAAATAATAAAAATTTTGCAGATACAATGCACATTATGGTATGATGCAGTGTTCAAAGTTTTGTTCAGATATTCTGGAAAAATATATTTTAGTACTCACTTTTAACTCTACGACTCATTTTACATGATTAATCAGTTTCTATCCAGTGCTTAGCCTAAACTTTTGTAATCAGAGAGCGATAAGATTGAATAAGTAAACAAAATTACCACCATATTGATACATGTACAGGTATACATGTCAATCTGCCTCAAGAAAATAAATTTGACTCAAAAACTACCTCAGACAGAAATTCTTTATCATAACTGTTTCTAGCTACTAATGTTTCATTCCTTCAATGAAAAACTCTTGCCACAATACTAACTTTGCAATGTCAGTCACCAATACTTCAATTGTCAAATATATTCCGAGCCACACCTCTGCAGAGGACAGTTAACATCACCTGTGGAATAACTGTCATATCCTGTGACTGATCCAAAGGATTACAAAACTGCCCCTACAGAGACTTAGGGACCCCATTCAAGGAGATAGCCTGGGAAGATTCCCAGAGACAGGAAATTGTCCCAACGATAGACTATCCCTTCCAGTACTATGAAATGACAATGGCTCAGTGAAGGTGACCCCACAAGCAAGTGTTAATTAGGCAGGGCAAAACCGATGGAGGCACTAAAAATAAAAGTTACACCTCGGAAAACAACTTTTGAAAATTGCAGACTTACCACAAAGAACAACTCTGTATCTATTGAGTTTTACAGTATCACCAATTTAATTTGAAAAATGAAACAGTTCCATTAATTTATTAGTCTTAAATTTGACATTATTTTAGCATTTCTGACGGCATAGGATAGCAATCACTATTTCACATTATTCTAAATGAAAAATTATATTTCATTAATTATATATATATGTGTGTACATATATATATATATACACACACACACATATATACACACACATATATATACACACACATATACACACACACACATATACACACACACACACATATATATATATATATATACATATACATATATACACATATATATATATATATACACACATATACACACATACACACACATACACACACACACACACACACATATATATATATATATACATATACATATATACACATATATATATATACACACATATACACACATACACACATACACACACACACACACATATATATATATATATATGTGTATGTGTGTATATGTGTGTATATATATATGTGTGTGTGTGTGTATATGTGTGTGTATATATGTGTGTGTGTATATATGTGTGTGTGTGTGTATATATATATATGTACACACATATATATATAATTAATGAAATATAATTTTTCATTTAGAATAATGTGAAATAGTGATTGCTATCCTATGCCGTCAGAAATGCTAAAATATATATAGCCTATATATATATATATATATATATATATATATATATATATATATATATATATATATATATATATATATATATATATATATATATATATATATATATATATATATATATATATATATATATATATATATGTATATATATATATATACATACACATATATATATACATACACATATATATATACATACACATACAAATATACAGTCGGCCCGCCTTATCTGCAGTATTTCGTTCCAGAAAATCTGCTGATAACGAAAACCGCGTATCTTCAAGACACCTTAATAACCTACATAAACCGCTGTATGCATTTTATGTAAAAAAATTTTAACCCCTAAATCCACGTACTACTATATTTGTGTGAGGTACATATCTTTAATGTGTTCATAAAGTGTCCCACAACATTTAAATATCGTAAAAATGCTATGTCACGTGTGCAATGCGGCACGTTAGATTCAGCGGCAACCACACTGCGAGGACACTAAGACTTGGCAACAGCGCGCCGCAAGCCAGGTGGTCTGGCTGATGTTGTAACACGGCACAGCCTGATGCGCCATGCTATCTCTCCACCCTACACTGCCAAAGACGTGCGCTGTGCGAAGAGGGAGTATCGCCACAAGAGTTTATAGAATTATATTTGATAATACTGTTTCTCGCGTGTAATGCTTACTTTATCTGTGTCAACCAAACGTATAAAATAACAGCGCAACAAGCACAACTACGACTACACAGACGTATTTTGCAACTGTTTGTAAATATTTTTTGCTTGTATGACATGCATATAAATTACGGAAAAGAACAGGATTACAAACATAAAATATTTTGACCGTAATTAAGTAGAGTCTTCGCCAGTGTCGAATTTCCACCTTTGATGCATGGGAACAGCGTAGCGATAAGAGCCAGTGTCCCACTCTTGACGAGAAGCATATTGCCTCTATTCACAGTGCGCCTAACTGACGTGCCAGGTTTTTCTTGTACTTGTTTTCCTACAGGACTTTAAGCGGTGACCACAACATTTTATTTTTGAACAGCGTGAAGTATAGACCAACGCATGTCCCTAGCTTTGCACTTTATGAATTCAGGAAATATTTTCTAAGTTACAACCATCTAGAAAACATGTTTTTAGTAATTTTGAAAGGCCCGAAAATCATGTTTCTAACAAACGTGCTGAATGTTTGAAAACATAGAAGCAAAGTTTTGAGTGTGTGTTCTTTTCGTAGACAAACATAATTGATAAGTGGATAATCCGGTTAGTAAATTTTGAAATACAGCAGTCTGAAAAGGTCATTTTTAGACATGTTTGAAGGCTTAGAAAAAGTGTTTTTAATGAGCTTGGCGTCTTAACAATGAGGTTCCGACCTTGTGTGAAGTTTGTTCTCTTCTTGTACGTTGGCACAATGGGCACACGTGGAATATTGTCATAGAAAAAACCTGTTTAGGAACACACTGCAACGCATTTGAAACATGAGGTAGGCGGCCGCCTTAAGGACGTTAGCAGTTTCATTTTTAATACGGCATCACTGATTACACTAAAATAGACTTGGCACAATTCTTTTTCCCCCACACATAAAAACATTTTAAACCTCTGTAAACATGGATAAGGACAAAGTTTTAGCAGTTTTCATTTTAATACAGCGCCACTAATTACACTAAAATTAACTTGGCGTAATTTTTTCTACCGTTTTCGATGCAGTACATACTAACATTTGATCTTATTTGTTGTGCATTATTTTGTGACGTACGAATTATACACTCGATTTTTTCCCCCGAACCTGGGGCCAACTTTTGCAACAGACATACGTATTGTCTTTTATTAAATGTAGCATTTTCATTTTGTCAGTCAAACTAAGAACTTAGCGATCTCTCTTCGGTTTTGAAAGATCACTACAGTATTTGTTTTTAGGAAACATTACGCAGCAGGCTATGGAATCATGTATAACAGCACACTGTACATGCACTTCAAGGCTGTGCCCTATGTGCAGGTGGCAAACGGGCAAACAAGATAATGTAATTAAGTGTTCTGCATGGAAGCAGTTAGCGAGCAGGCAACGTGGCTCATGGGCTATATCAAATCACTTTGTTTTGAAAGTGTGCGGCGAGCGACAGGATGTATGCGAGTGAAGTACCGCTCCCGCCCGCACATTCGACATAGCATCGCTTCTTTGCAGCTCCTGCCCGAACCGCATCATATTAGCAATAACCGCGCGCACCTAGCACATTGCGTAACGAAGCAGATAACAGGAAATGATAACACAAGACTAGCTGCTCTCGAGCACAGCAAGTGAGGCGTTAGTAGTTTGTGCAGCACATAGTGCGCAGCATGCGGAAAATACAAATTCTTAAGAATTTCATATTAATTTTTTTCTTAAATTTCTAACCGTGGTTGGTGAAAACAGTGGATACGAAGTCAGCGGATAAGGCGGGCCGACTGTACACATTATATATACATATATGCATACATACACATATACATACATACATGCATACAAACACATATACATACATACACATACATATATATACTTATTATATATTTTAAAAAACTTGCATAATGGCTGCACCCCATATTTTTCAAAAGAAAACATAATACCCTATAAATCTCGGTTAAGAAGTTTTCCAAGAGAAATAGTTTTGTGATCACTTTAGGCTACAAAACATCTTAGCCAGAATTGTGAAAATGTACAATCTAGAGAAGAATTTTAGCGCCCAACATTCCCTGCAAAATGTAACTGTTGCAAACGTCCGTCAATCGGAAGCACAGAGCGCCAGCATGCTCACATAGATCCTCTGTATTTTGTGCCTACAAGACATGGCGACTGAACCGAGTATCTAAGTACACAGACTGCATGGCGCATGCACCTAGATCCTTTATATTTCATGCCTACAAGACATGGCGGCTGAACTGAGCATCTAGGTACCAGTCTTCACGACGTGTGGGCCTAGATCCTCCAGAGTGTCTACTTGACATATCGCCTGATATGATTTTGCATGCTCGCTGGTTGATAATGCACTGTTGTTAACGTACATATAATGAACCATAAACTGTAAACATCTTATGCATGATCATTTTATCTATTTTCACTTATTGACGCACATTACCAAGATTTTGTAGTCTATTTTTCCATGTTTATTATGTACGCAAAAATCCTTGTTTTTATTTTTAGAGAAAGGGTCATGCTATGGATGAGTAAATATGAAGAAAAGAAAAAAAAAGTGTACATTTAAGTTAAATTTTACACCAAACAAATCTTAAAGGTAATTTTTTCTAAAACACCTCATAATGGCCACACCCCATTTTTGGGCCAAAAATATGGTCAGAAATATGTGGCGATTATGCGGGTAATTAAGGTATTCAGATTTTATCATAGAGTTTAACTAAGGCACTGCCTAGCCTAGATTGCTGGCAGAAGCAAGGATTTACATTGTGCTGGGCTAGCAAGTCTTCCTTGGCTATTGCAGTGATTCAACGTTTTATATACATTTTACTACAAGTTACAGTCATCTCTCGGTTTAAAGACTCTCAGGGGACTGAAAAAAATTGTCCTTAAACTGAAGTAGTTTTTAAACTGAATGATTAAAGTATGTCGGTACATTAGATGGGACAAAAAAAAACAATTGTTAAAGTGAAAGAATCGTTAAATTGGAAGACAAACTGAGAGATCACTGCATGTGCAACTTGTGAGGGTTCCGGAATGCAGTGTGTATTACCCGAGTATCTTGAGAGCGGCCATGTGTGAGCAATTGTGATGTCAGACACTGTGCTTTGTTTGAAATGCGCACCCGCCTCCATTGGCCTTCGGCCTAGTTCAGGCGTCTTCGGGACTGTTCGTTGCCTACCCTCCTCTTGTGCCTGGTAACCCGCTTCTTTTCCCCTACCTTCACCTGGTCTTCTGTCGTCAAGTTCCGGGCAGTCCCGGTCCCGCAGCCGCCTTGGAAAGGCCGCCACTTCTTCTCTGCCACTTCCGACTCTTAGCCGGCTTGCATGTTCTTTCGGTGAGTTTACATTAATTCCCTTTTGTTGGGTGTCTTGCCTTGAGGGTTTGCCTTCACTTCGATTTGCATTAGTTTGCCTTCGCTTTCTTTCTGTTAATTGTTATTCGCGCCCGGCGGAGTGTCGACGTGGCATGAGGAAAAGGGGCGTTAATTTTTGGTATGTAATTTGTAATATACGCTTCATTGTTTTGACTAATAACTGGTACCTTCTATTGTCTAATATGTAATTTAACTTGCTCTGGTTTTTTAATTGTGCATGCTCGCAATGCTGTAAACTTTGTTGAATAATACACGCATCGCATCTGCGAGAGTTTATATTGTCCTAAACTAGCTTTCCCTAAGATAACCTAACTCAACGAAAAATGTAAATTTAGGTTTGGATTTTTTGAGCCACGTTCATGCTGTGGTAGACATGCATGCTCGTCTGCTAATATTCAAGTTTTCTCCCGAGCATGCGTCCCCCTTAATATCTAGCGTCAGTCGTGCATCTGCTCTTAAGAGTCGGGCAGCTACAGTGGCTTCTAACGTTTTGGCGGTGCAGTCATTGCTAGACGAGTTCAGCGATGTGATTACACCCTGCATCAGTTATGATATTCTGGCTTATCAGTTCACTGTTACCGATGATGTAGTTGTTACGCGAGGGTGCGATGTCACCGTCTACGTCGGATTATGCCTGTCTGGCCTTCTTGGTTAAGAAAGGTGGGAGAGGGCATCGTTTGATCACTGATACGACCGAGGTGAATCGTAAGATCCAATTGGACGCATTTCTGGCCCCTACTGTTGATTCTGCGCATAAACACCTAGGCAAGGCTAAGGTGTTTTCTATAATTGACCTAAATTCTAGTTTCCACCAATGCTTGTTGCACACCGATTGCCAGAAGTACACTGCTTTCAATACCCAGTGAGCGCAGTTCAAATTTAATCACATTCCCATGTGGGCTGCTTTGGGGCACAGGCCCTGTCTTGTGTGTGCAACCATATGTTGGCCGATGATAAATTTAATTATGTGTCCAATTACACCGATTGCGTGATGTTTTGAGCCGTTTTAGAACAGCCAGCCTCACTGTCAATCCTTAAGTTACGTGGGCCACATCTTCGGATAAGTTTCTGGGATACATTGTGTCCAATGGGTAGAAGATGACGGATCCTAGCCAAATTTGGATCATTGTGAATTTCCTGCGCACTAAGAACATTAAGGGTGTCTCTAGGTTTATTGGTATGTTGGGCTATTGTTTGTCCCTCATTTTGCCTAACTAGCAGGTCCTCTTAATCGCCTGAGGTGCAACGGTACACCCTTTGTTTGGGGTGATGAGCAAGAGCGCAGATTTAACACTCTTAAAGCAGGTTTGGTCGTGGCTTCAGCTTTCATTTGGCCGATTTTGATCTGCGCTTTGTGCTTCACATCGATGCTTCCAGTTTTGCCTTAGGTGAGGCTCTCTGTCAATGGTGAGACGGCAAGGTGTCACCGGTAGCCTTTGCTAGTCGGACCTTGTCAGATTCCGGATGGAAACTTGGCACCTTTGAGAAGGAGACACTGGCATGTGTGGAAGACAACCAAATTCGAGACGTTCCTTAGTTTGGGAGAGTAGACCTGTGTACCGACAATCAAACTTTATCGTCATTATTGGGTCACGCTAATGGTTTTGGGAAACTTGGGGTGATGGGCAATCAAGTTGACGAAGTTTAGTTTTTGTGGTCCCACATATCTCCGGTGCAAGCAATGTGGTGGCAGACGTATTGTCCCGAATGTATTGCACTAAGGATTATGATTGTGTACCGGAGGAACTGTCGGTTCAGCCTTCACGAGCCATAATTCGTTCTATGTTCGGCTGCTACAGGCCCAGGAAGAGGACCACGAATGTCGGGATCTTGCAGGCTCTATTGGAACATGGAGATAACGTACCTCACCACGTGATCAATGGGTTGCTGTATAGTTTAGGTTGGCATTGATCTTCTCATCTCTTGATGCCCTGTTCTTGCCATCCTGAGTTGCTTACCTACTTTCATGCTTCTCCGTTCAGTGGTCACTTGGGCCAAGTAGGTACAATAAGGAAACTTGGTGGTCGTTTCTGTTGGCCACAGATGGCCAAGGATGTTAAGAAATTAGTGCAGCGATGTGATCTTTGTTTTAGGGCGAAATCTGCAGGTAATTCCAAGGTTGGCTTGTATTCCGTGGACTAGGTCTCGTTCCGTTGGGAAACCTTGCACTGTGATGTCTATGGACCAATAGTTCGTTCTACGAAGGGTAAGTTGTATGTTTTGATTGTCCTGGACATCTTTAATAAATTTGTTATTCTAATTGCAATTCGCAATATTAAAAGTTCTATTATTGAGCGACATTTGACGGAACAGGTGTGGACAGTGATTGGTCCTCCTGTGAATCTGGTCACCGATAATGCCTCGTACTTTTGTTAGGTTTCTTTCAAGGACATGTGTTTCAGACGGTCATCAACCATTACTCTTCTAGCCCATACTGTACTTGTGGCAACCATGTTGAGAGGTTCAATCGTAATTTGAAGGCAACGTTGGCTGCTCTATACCATGCGCAGCGAAGAGAATGTGACCAAGATCTGGATCTTGTGAACATGGGCTTCAATTCTACAGTCCATGGAGCCACCAAGCATTCCCCAGCCCGTGTTCTTCTGTCGAGACCTGATTCACGCTCTGTTCAATTTCTGGGGCATCCTGTCTCCATTTGCGCCTTTGTTGGACACTGCGCGAGCTCCTGGGCGTCGAAGTGATGGGGAACCTCGTCTGTGCCGTTGACAGTCTGCAGGCGCGAGTCAATACTTACCGGGTTGCTGCTGATTACGCCGTGGGACATTCAGTTTATTGTAAGTCTTTCCAGCTTCCATCCCGAGCAGATGGCCGCAGCTGTAAACTTCTTCTTCCCTGTCCTGGGCCGTTTCACATAGTGCATCTCCTTGACCCCAACGCTGTTTTGTTGGCCAATAATGTTTCTGGTCGAATTGTCAGGAAGAACCATGTCGCTGACTTAAAACATGCTCGTGACCCTCTGAACGAAGATGATTGATATTATTACAAGCCGATAAGAGCACGTCGATCTCCACTGTGTCGTCAAGATCTTGGATTACTGACTGGGTTCTTCTGGTTCAGTGTTTAGTGTGTTGTGCACCGGTGCATGTTTGTGTAGGCTGTGTGTGTGTTCGGATTTTGCTGGGTGATGTATGGTTTGTTTGCGTTTTGAGTTGTTCTGTGTTACGGTTATACTTGTTTGTGGGCCCTATGTGTTTCGTACTATGTGTTTGGTGTTCTATTTCGTGGCCACACATTTAATTGGCATGCCAATGTACCCGATGTGATTATTATTAGAGAGCTCTCGAGTTATGTTTCATTATGAGTGACTGTATTTATTACTTATTCCTGAGATTTAATTAGCCTATGGGTTTTTGTTATATGGTGCTAACGTATTGATGGGGTTTTTTATACATATGTAGTTCCCAGACAACGTTTTCTATTTATGCCAGATTTATTGTGTGTGTGGGGCATCGTTTTAAATGCGGTGTTAATGATATTAATTTGAGTAATTCTTCATGTTACATATTTTTACAATTGTTATTTTATGCGCTAGTGTCGAATTTTGTGAATTGTTAGTATAACTGTTGTTGCAAAGGTCGTACTTGGTTTGTTAATAATGTGTCCCGTTGTCGGGATCTTAATGTTTTCCTTTTCAGGGCTAATTTGTTATTTCAGGGTTAAAATGTTGTCTTTCTGTTTACATGAAAATTAAAGGAGTGCCAGCGGCCAAAAGTCATCCATTCTCTTTCTTACCTCTAAGTGGCGACTCATCTTGGGAACCTTTACTCCTGGCGGAGGGAAGCTGTGGCGTTGCAGACCCTGATGGCTCTGGCGACGCGTGACGGTGACGCTCTCAGTCTTGGTGTCTCGGAGCACACTTTGAACTTTGTTCCTGTGTGGCTTGTGCCCGTGGAAATTGAGACCAAAACCCCTGATCTGGACCATTAGGTTGGGGGTTGTGCTGAGCTAGCATGCCTTCCTTGGCTATTGTCATGATTCAACGTTTTATGTACATTTTACTGCAAGGTCTGTGCAACTTGTGAGCGCTCCAGAATGCAGTGTGAATTACCTGAGCATCTTGAGAGCGGCAACATATGAGCCATTGTGGCGTCACACTCTGTGCCTCGTTTGAAGTACACGTCCTCCTCCATCGGCCTTCGGCCGAGTTCGAGCGTCTTCAAAACTGTTCGTGGCCTCACCTCCTCTCGTGCCTGGTAACCCACTCCTTTTCCCCTACCTTCACCTGTCTTCTGTTGTTGACCTCCAGACAGTCCTAGTCCTGCAGTCGTCATGGAAAGGTCGCTTCTTCTTCTGACACTTCGACTCTTGGCCAACTCGCATGTTATTTCAGTGAGTTTACGTTAATTCCCCTTTGTTGGGTCTCCTGTCTTGTGTATTCGTTTTCACTTCTGTTTGCGTTAGTTTACTTTCGCTTTCTGTCTGTTGTTATTCGGGGCCGGCGGAATGTCGACGTGGTATGAGGGAAAGGGGTATTAAATTTAGTATGTAATTTGTAATTTTTGCTTCATTGTTTTGACTGATAATTGGTACCTTCATTTGTCTACTATGTAATTTAACTTGCTCTGGTTTTTTAATTGTGTATGCTCGCACATCTGTAAACTTTGTTGAATAATACATGCATCACATCTGCGAGAGTTGATATTGTCGTTTCTCTCATAGTTTGGCATTCACCGTCCTTGTGTTGTTTAAACAAATTAATGTAGATCAGGTGTTGTTTGAGTACACCTCCTTGGGTCAGACCCGTTTGATGGGAAGTATTTAGTTTGCCTCGTCTGAATGTTACCTAGGTGGGCACAACATGTTAAAACTACATTACGTGGGACTAAAAATCTGATGAATCTACGCAACCGCTCACCTTAATGTTCATATCCGTGCAGACTACATTGCTTCAGGATCTTTTAAGTTGATGTTACTATACACTAAAAACTATGAACAAACAGGCATTTTCATGCAAAAAAAACACTGAAACCCCATAATTTTCCCCCCCAATTATATTCATGTAGTAATAGTTTTCTCTTCTCACTGTATAAAATGGTCTTTGTCCAAGTGTTATCGTAAAAGGTGACTGAGCCACATCTAATATAATCTAAAGTTAATCCCTATCCTGTTTGCATCAATTTTCCAGCTAGGCAGCACCCTTAACACAAAGTCATAAACTAAACCACAATTCACACAATACATTCTTACAGACAAGGTATTTGCTCACCTGTAAACTCTTTATTTCACCATTCTTTATTTTGATGTCTGCTTCCTTCTGAGCTATGTCTGTCTCTAACAAGTGTTTTTCTCTTGCTAGTTCTTCAATGTCTTTTGTTATCATATCGAGCTCAGGGTTCGAGTACGGGGCATTGTTATTCTCCTGCAAAATAAAAAGCCCAAAGAAATAATTTAAATATTTTATATTTGCATCATTAAAAGCACATTGCTTCTTTTTTTATTTCAAATTAAATACCTACATACATACGTATACACACATATACATATATGCATACATGTACACACACAAATGCCAAAACACACACATGAGCCAAAACACACAAGTCAAAACACATGCATGCAAACAGACACATGCACACACACACATACATGCGAACATTATTTTAACAGCATCTTTGTAAATGTAACTGTCAAAGAGATGAAATTATTATCAGAGATGCAATACACAAGTTAATTATGTGCAGTGCTAGGGAAATTCCTTCGAAATTAGAGCCGCTCAGCTCAGTTGAACACAAGTTCTTTTAAGTAAAATGAGCTAAGCTCCAGCTAGAGTTCCTTTGGTAGAAAGGAGGTAGCTCACACTCAAAAACTCATCTCTTCTGGAGCATAGCTCATTTTCAGTTTCTTTTGTATACTGTTAGCGATAGCAAAAAGCTATTACTTAATTTTTAAGTAACGTCTATTAATTCACATTATCATAAATTAAATTTCAACACTAACTGGCACAGTTATTTCACTTAAGTAGAAATTATCTGTAAGCAAAGTTGTGTTTTAAAGTATTGGACACAGTGTATATATTTCTTCAGAAATAAAACTAGAGGTTACTCTCAAATATTTTTACTGACTATTTTTTTCTATCAAAGTTTTTTCACGTTTAATTTAATGAATAACAGTATAACACTTTCTTTATTGCGTCCTGTTAATGACAAAAAAAATTAAAATTTAGTACGCTAATAAAACAAGAGTGTAGTAAACAAACAAATAAACAAACATATAAATAATGTCTGGAATATCATTGCGTATATTTATTGCTAGAGGTTATGGGCCCAGACCAGTTTCTCTGATTATTGAGTAAGTAACCGAGCATAAATTATAAATTGTTTGTAGTCTTTAATTGCACGGGATCTGGTAAAAATAAGATACGCAGGATAGTCTTTTAGTACAGGTTTATTGCACTATTTTTTGATCAGAGTATACATGATGGAGTCAGAAAACTAGTCTATACTTAAATTAATCAATGAAAACAATTGGAGTGTTTGGAAAGTTCAACTGATCGTGATTCTAAAGTCAAAAGATTTGTACGAAATTGTGTCGAGCAGCGAACCTAAGCCAATCAAAATGAACGATGTTTCAGACAGTGCATTTCAAAAATGTTTACAGTTATGAAACATTTGCAATAGTAAAGCTCAAGAAGTAACTGTAACGCTATTGGAAGAAGGCCCCATGACTCACTTATTAACATATGAATCTGCACATGAAAAGTGGATAAAATTGTTGTCTATACATGAGCAGCAATCAGAGGTAAGTCTTCATCAGTCACAACAACATTTTTTTAACATTAAATTTGAAGGTGAAAGTATAGCAATGTTTATATCAAAGTTGCAAGAATTAGCCGCTAGATTAAAACAGCATGGAGAAACCATTTCAGAACAAATGTTAATGACTTAAATCATTGTGACCTTACCAGATAAATTTAAACATTTTGTAACTGTGTGGGAGTCAGTATCAGCTAAGGATCAGAAATTAACTGAACTAACGTCTAGATTGTTGATAGAAGAGGAGCGAATTGGTAAAAAAAAGTCACAGTAGAAAAAATAATTTAGGCCTGATCCTCCTATTGGAATTCAGGCATGTGAACAAGTCAGCTGCACTAAGTTTAGGTTCTAAGACAAAAAGTACATTACATAACTGGCAGGAAAAATTAGTGCACCAAAATGTAGAACATGTCAAAGAGGTTTCTTGAAAAACATCAGTAAAAGTTGCAGTCCTGACAACTTTTTCTGCGAGTCTTGTGTAAAAGGTTAACATCAAAGAAAACCATTTCCTTCCAGCAAATCTAAAACTAGTGAAACATGCCAAATTGTCCACGCTGATATTTGTGGCCCAATGGAATAGGTGCGAAATATTTTCTTCTGGTCGTTGACAATTTTAGCAAATATAAGTTTGTGTATTTCTTAAAGCACAAATCGGAAGCTGTGGAGAAAATGAAAACTTCCTTGAAATTGGCGAAAAGTGACACAGGAAATAATGTAAAGGTGCTTAGGACTGGTAATGACACATAATTCGTGAATAAAGAAATGACAGAGGTGTTGGAAGTAATAGGAATTTGCCACCAAAAAGCAGCTCCTTACTGTCCTGAACAAAATGGAAAATGTGAGCATGAAATGTGAACCATAGTTTAATCTGCAAGAACAATGCTACAGGCTAAGAAATTGAATAAATATTTGTAGGCTGAAGTAATAAAAATTGCAGCGTATGTGGTCAATAGGACAGGCACTAGCTCTGTAAAAGATAAAAGTCCCTGCACATTGTAGTTCAACTCAGAAGCAGAAATAAGATATCTACTAGTACTTGGATCGAAAATTTATTTACATGTGCCTAATCAAAAAAAGGAGGAAGTGGGACCCAAAGAGTGTCAAAGGAATCTTTGTAGATTATCAAGAAAACTCAAAAGCATTCAGAGTTTACATTCCTAGTCAAAGAAGAATAGAGATATCAAGAATATTTATATTTGAACAAAATCTAAGCCAGACTGCAAAAACAGTAGAGACAGACTACAACAGTGATTCAAAGTCAATTGATCCAGAGCAGAGAGAAAATTTTGAGTTTCAAAAATTGTGTACTTCCTCAGAAGGAGGAGGAATATTTCAGAGTTTTTGAGCCAAGAAAAGAAGCTGTCGTAGCTAGCAGTTATGAACAGCCTGAATTCATTAGATCAGAAGACGACTCAAAAACAAGAGATGAAGCAGTAGGACATAACAGTCTGAGGGATTGGTCGAATTTTAAGAAACCTCAGAAATTTTGTGCGTCTAAAACAAATTTCTGTATGTTAGCTAAACCACTTAAGTATGAAGATGCAAAAAGTTAAGAGAGTGCAATGTGGAAGCATGCAATAGCTACTGAACTGAAATCTATTGAAGAAAACAAAACATGGAGTGAAGTTAAAATCCCAGAGAACTGTCGTATTATTAGTAGCAAGTGGGTATTCAGAATCAAATGTGAGGAAAAATAACACAGTACAAGGCTCGGTTGGTTGCAAAAGATTTTGAACAGAGTAAAATATCTGACCTGAGAGAAACCTATGCACCAGTTGCAAAATTGGGAACTATGAGGACCTTGCTAGCAGTACCAAATGAATTTGACCTAGCTACTTACCAAATGGATGTTCAAAGTGCTTTCCTGCACGGAAATATAGAAGAGGAAGATTATATGTCTAAACATTGAGTGTGATGGGAAGACTGGGTACCGCTTAAACAAATAAACTAATGGACTAAAAAAACCTCCAAGATACTGGAATAACAAATTTAACCAGGTAATGATACAAAATGGATTTAAAAGGTGTAGACATGACTATTGTGTAAATATGCGAAGATCTCTCCAGCAAACAAACTGTATGTACTTCTGTATGTGGATGATCTGTTGATTGTGGGAGAAAATTAAAAAGAATTTGAAATGCTCAAGGAAAATTTAAAGAAAAACTTCAATGAAATACTTTGGGGAGGCTCCAAATTAATTGGGAATCACAATTTTTCAGAACAAAATATTGGCATCCTGAAGATAAATCTAACTAGTTTTTGAAAAATATTCACTCAGATCAAGACCGGACTTGAGTGCAATGCTCAGTTTTCTGAGCAGGTTGTTCAAATACTGTTTTTTTATTACATCTTGGTTTTAAGACCCTGCCACAATGAAAAGTTCAATCTGCTGGTAACTTGTTGCTCGCGCTGCCGCTACGGTGACCGGCCAGTTTTCTCCTCTTTGTATGCCACAATGAACGCCGATGCCTGCCGCTGGGGTACAGTTAATTCTGTGCACAATAGGTGGCAGAGCACTTGCTTAATTTTGTTTGTTTACATTTTTTTCTCTGCGTGCTGTCACGGTATTGGCTCTCGTTTTGTGACGTACATCAGTCAACCAATAGCAATCACCTTGCCGCTCCCTGTCGGTGTTGGCCGGTGAGTGCCGCCCCTGCTGATCCAAAAAAGTTAAAAGTTCACCTGGAATTGGTGGCACAGCACGGCACGGCACAGCACAGCACTGCCCGGCAAGCAGAACGGCAGTGACGTCATGGTCACGTGGGCCAATCAGATAGCCAGAATCACACCAGCACTACACGGCACTGCACTGCACGGCAGTTAAAAGTTCATTGTGGCAGAGCCTTTAATGTTTTATAATAGTAATCTACGTCATACCAATTTTCTTTTGTTTAATACTTCTAAGACAAATGCACATCTCTGAAAAGTTTCTCTATGCAGAATCAATACCTAGTTCACTTAAATAAATATTATATTCCAACACAGTCCCTAATTTTTCTAGTTACTAATTCTGCACTAAATTTTTTTAAATTTGATATTATTTAAAGGTTTTGTTAGAATATCTGCAATTTGCTGATCTGTTGGGCAATGTTCGAATTTCACAAGTTTATGATCACAAATGTCTTTCAGAAAATGATACCTAACATCTATGTGTTTACTACTTCTATTTACAATGCCTTTCTTGATTAAATCAATGGTACTCAAATAGTAAATTTAAAATTTCACAATCGGTCAGTTCTTCAATCAGCCTTTCGTAGAACAAAAGTATCGTGCAGCATTCTGCAGCGCTTATATATTCAGCTTCTGTGCTGCTCAAAGCTACTACTGGTTGTCTTCTAGAATGTCTACAAATAGGTCCTCCACAGTAAAAAATCACAAAACCCGATGTACTTTATCTAGTTTCAGTATCGCCAGCATAATCGAACTCGCAAAATGCTGTTATTTCAAGTGAACCATTATTGTAGTAGCATATGCCATTTATCTGAAGTTCCATTGATATATTTTCACGTTCTTTTCAGATTAACCAAGTCTTGATCTGCTGGATTCTCGACATGTCTGCTGCTAAATCCAACGGAATAGGCTATGTCAGGTCTTGTTTTGACTTTCAAGTAGAGAAGGTTAACACCTGCTTCTTGAAAAAGAAATTTTTGAAGCTTTTCTGCTAAATTTCCATTTTGTTCTCAAGTTTTCGGGACCATAGGAGTGACTGCTGGATTTGCATATTCCATTCTAAAGTGTTTGAAAAATATGTTTCACATATTTCGTCTGAGTAGGTTTTAGAGAATTATCTTCCAGTTTTACTTCCATCCCTAAAAAATGATGATGGTTTTTCTTCTACTGTAGTTATAAATTGTTTACTAAATTTCCAAGCTAATTTATTAGTTTTGTCCTGTCAGCACTCCAGTTTTTAATGGAGTTAATCCTTTTTGCATCAAAAACATCAACAAGTCTTTTGCTCCAATTCAGTGGTGCTTGTTTAGTCCATATAAAGGTTTTCTAAATCTTCTATTTCTTTTTTTATTTTATTTTCAGATTCTTTGCTTTCTTCTGAAACTTCTTCCTCTTCATTGCTGTGTTTTAAAATAATGTTTTTAGTTATTTTACTGTGACCTTTGTTAACATCAGAGTCAACAAACTGTACATCTCTTGCAATTTTTCTTTTTCTTTTATCTTCATTCCATATACGATAATCAGTAGGCACATAACCAACAAAAATTAGTTTTTTGATCACCTTTCAAGTTTTTTTTAGTTTTCTCACTGTTTTTGAGTATGCAGTGATTTGAAGGTTCAATACATCTGACATTTTTTTAAAACCACTTTTCTGCTGGAGTTGTATCTAATGTTTCATTAGATGTTTGATTCAGTATATACGTTGCTGTCAGCACATCTTCACCTCACATTTCTTCTTGTAGTCCAGAATTAAACAAAAGGACTCTGGTTCTGTCCATCAAAGTTCTTCCAAGTCTTTCAACTCTTCCATTCTGTTGTGGTGAGTAGGCACAAACATAATCCATTGTTATACCCTTGGATTTACACCAATTTACTAGATTTTCACTGGTATATTCTATTTGATTTGATAGTATTTTATGTACTTTATATGACTCCATTTTGCTACTATTTGTTGCATGTATTGTTTTACTATATCTGACTTCACTTTTGATTTTAATAAGATAAATCACAAAAAAAAAAAAGGGTGTAATCATCCATAAAAATTGCAAAATATTTTCAGTGGTCCCATGTCTCAAATTCAATAGGGCCAACGACATCTGTATGGGTTATTTCAAGTGGTCTTGTAACTCTAGTTCTTTTTTCACCAAATGGTTTTCTAGTTTGTTTAGCCAGTATGCATGCTGCACAAGATTTCAATTTTCTAGGTTATTCGCAAACAGAAGCACGGAAAGCTTTTTCATTGTTGTTATCGTACCAGCTCACGGAGCATAAAGGAATATAAACTATACCAAGTGGATAAGAGACATTGGTTTGTATAATCACTTGTATTGCTTGAGATACTGTTACGAGTTTGTATATTAGCTTAATAATAAAAAATGGTAAACATGACGATTCGAGGCTCGACATCAGATAATAACTAACTCTATTAGAAGCAATATAATGGAACTTTTCAACCTTTGTTATAGTACCAGCTCTCTGGGCATACAGAGATGTAAACAAAGCCATATTTATAAATGGTAAATGTGTTGTTACTTACGTATAAATTTCCTCACAGATAATAAAATAAAACCTATTAAACTTCAAAGTAACCAAACTTCTACGATCACCAACGCCATGGAAATCCAAAGAGAAAACGAGTATGATAAAAATCACATCTTGTCGCTTCTGTTACTACTTACTTATTCTGTGCCTGGACCAAGCGAGAAAAGCCATTATCAAGGCAGTGTAAATGGCAGGAATATAATGCATTGTTAAAATAATGAAAATGGAGGGGACAAAACAATAGGGTGCATTTAAAAGGAAATTGTAATTCGGGAGAACATAATCAGCGTTCAACTCAACTGTTAAAACTGTGACAATATTGTTCGATATGGAATCTGGCAGCCAAAAATGAACTACTGTATTTCATTGAAAAGGTTTTCTAGTCCCTTTGTTACATTATCCAGGAATAAAAAAATGATTTCCGCAGCAAAAGAGTTAAATTAATAAATTAATTTATAAATATGAAATAATTTACACAAAACAATACTAACTAAAAAGATTTAAAGGTTTTGCTTATCTAAGCACTAAAAATTATTACTATTAACAGTAAAGATAAGTCTGTACACATGAAAAAAATTCTCATATGTATGACAAACCCCTTAGACAAAACCCCCTTTTTTTTTAGCCAACATACACAATTTTTTCCCCTATTTTCATATTTCAATTTCCAACCCGTTTACCGAGATAATTTTGGAAATTCATATTACCTTAGGTATTAACATTCAAATTACAAGTCCCCCTATTACACTGCCAGCTATATATAGTCTACAAGCAAATATTGTACGACAATACACGAAAGTCATATGAAAATCATGCAAAAATATTTTATACCAGCTTGCATCGAAAGATGAGCTGCTCCTTTTGCAATAATGCATTGCTCTTTAGGAAAATACAGGTCAGTAATAAATTAAAATTTAATTGTGATTTAAAAACACAGACTTGCTGTTTCAATCACGAAATTAATAACTTAAGCTGTAAATTTCTTGATAGTTTGTGCTTTTTAAATTCTTATGGAAATTAAAAATACACTCTGCATACCTCGTTCACTCTCAGCTAAGTTCTAAAAATCTACATTACACAAATAATAACTTAACAATTTGATACATGTTAACAAACTATAGTTAGAAATTACATACAAGCATGAAACATTAATGGTTTCATGCACAATTACATATTGCAATACTCAGTTGCAATTATCAAGCCCTGACTAGTAAAAGGCAATCAAAAATGTTGGTACTGACATAATGGAAATGCTGTACTCTATGCAGGAAAAACTGAACAAAAATAGTGTGTTGCATGTAGGAAAGTTAGGTGGTTGGTAATAAGGTTTTTAGTATTGCTCTTATCATTACCTCTATGGCTGTGTTTGTTAGGATATGTATAAGTAGAGAAGTAAGTATGTGATTGTTGACAAAATGGATTAAATAAATAATGAGGGATAATAAAAGGAACAAGGGGAATTAAAGCTCATTACATGGTGTCAGAAGTGGGATAGAAGGTTGAGAGGAAAATATAAAAGTGCAGAAAGTATTCCAAGTGAAAAAAAAAAAAAAAAGAAGAAAGAAGCAGAAAATGGCAGAATCAATGTGCATGCTTTCTCCGCCTGCCAATTTTGATTTTAGAAAACCAGACGAATGGTATACTTGGATTAGAAGATTTGAAAGGTATCGGTTGGTAAGTGGGTTGGCAGAGAAAAGTGGAGAAATACAGGTTAGTACACTAGTATATGTAATGGGACCAGAAGCGGAGGAAATAATAAACACCTTCCAACTTTCCGAGAAGGATTCAAAGTCATACGAGGTTGTCCTGAAACGACTGGAATCACGTTTCATTCCAAGGAGAAATGTGATCTATGAACGGGCTAAATTTAACCTTCGTTCACAACAGTCAGACGAGTCTGTGGACTCATTTGTAACTGCCTTACACACACTGGCGGAGCACTGCGAATACAAAACATTAAGAGACGAATTGGTGCGTGATAGACTTGTGGTAGGAATCCAAGACAAAAAATTGTCAGAAATGTTACAGCTAGATGCAAACCTAACCTTGGAAAGTGCGGTTATGAAGGCGAGACAGTCAGAGACAGTTAAGAAACAACAGTCAGTAGTAAAAAAATCAACTTGGGAAACAATAGAGGAAAATATTGATAGAATTAGTGCTAATACAAGCAAATTGAGCAATAATCAACAGGGTAAACAAATTTATCAATATACAAGAAAAACAAACAGTCAAAACTTCCAAGGGGCCAGAGAATGTTATAGATGTGGAGGGGCTTTTGATAAATCACATAGGGAAAGATGCCCTGCAATCAACGAGAGATGCCGAAACTGCAGCAGAATGGGTCACTTTATGAAAGTATGCAAAACAAGGGACAAACAAAGGCATATTTCGGAAATTCAAAGCTCGGGAGACAACTCACAGAATGATTTGTTTTTAGCTACTGTAAATATTGAAGCAAAACAAAGTCCACCCTGGAGGGCAAGGGTGAAAGTCGAAGGACAAGAAGTTGTGTTTAAAATAGACACAGGAGCAGACGTCACTGTGATACCAGAAACTGTTGGCAGGCTCTTTAAAAATATTATGATTGGGCAAGAAAAAGAAACTGGAAATACAAAATTGGTGGGTCCATGTAGTACACAACTAGAGATTATAGGTAAACTAGACACTACTCTAGCTTGGAGAGGAATCAAGTGTTGCTCAAAATGTTTATGTTGTAAAAAACTTAAAAGAACCATTACTAGGGCGGCCAGCAGTATAGTCTTTGGGGATGCTGAGATGGATAGAAGAAATAGGTCATGTACAGGAAAGCAACCCAAGAAAAAAATACCCTAAACTTTTTCAAGGGCTGGGGTTAATGAAAGTCCCATATGAGATTAAGCTAAGAAGTGATGCAAAACCTGTAAGTATATCATGTCCTAGAAGAGTGGCTATTCCCTTACAACCCAGATTGAAAATGGAATTGGATAGACTTTTGAAGATGGGCATTATCTCTCCAGTGGATTGTCCAACTGATTGGTGTTCAGGAATTGTGATTGTTCCCAAACCAAACGGCGAAATAAGGTTATGTGTAGATTTG
>PNEQ01098429.1:0-34627 GCA_003012365.1 Medauroidea extradentata
ACAAACTGAAAATTGTATTTACCTTCCTTCATTAACTCAACAGAATTTTTATGGAGCAATTTCATTGATTTAAAAAAAGTCAATTTCGAGCACTTCAAAAAAGTGAAAAAAGTGACAATTTTCAGAAAAAGTGACTAAAAGTGACTTTTGTCAAAAATAGTGACTAGAAGTGAAAAAAGTGACCGACTTTGAGGCCTGCGTTACTGAAATGATATACTGTCTGAAAGAATCCCGGAGTGCGACAAGCAAAGGGGGGGAGGTGATGCTCTGGGAAGAGCCGGGATTAGCCGGCAGTTACGTCGAGCGCTCAGCGAGTTTGGTAAGTAAACAAAACACCCTCCGTAGCTTGCCTCACAGGTGGTTCCTGTACAATTCCAACAAAATTACTCACTGTATTAGCCACTCACTTTATTTTGAAAACATTGCATGGGGGGGGGGGAGGTAAAGATGGGAGCAGTGTTCATGCCGTTGCTGCTGCTTGGGCGGATGTGTGTTGAGTTTGGGGTAGATGGACCGGGAGGTATGATGTCAAATGCCCCCCACCCCACCCCACCCGGAAGCCCTAACCTGACCACGTCCACCACTGCTCATCGGCCGCTCCTCCCAGGTTTTAAATTCCATCCCCAGCAGCACGTCAGGCAGGCACGTAGGGTGGTTGGGCAGCACCGGCATGCTGCCTAGTCTCTGGATCCTGCTTAGCTCTCGGCGCACCCATCTTCCCCTTGGTGCGAACCCACACCCCCGCGTCACCCCTGCGACAGTATGTCTGGTGGAGGCCGGCACCTGGAAGGAAGAGAGGTCCAGGATGATCGGGCCACCGACGGGGTTGGCACCTCCTCGGTGCCCTTATACATGGGCACTTCCCGTGGCGAGAAGCATCGGGGCGGTCGTCTCCGTCACCGGGATCATCAGGGTGTCTCTTCCGGTGGATTTTCTCGCACTGCCCTATCGTCATTTTGCGTTGGTATGTTCACCTGGGGTGTCCCCCTTCGCCTGCATGCCCAGCGTCTCATCATCGGGAAGGGGGGGGGGGTGTGCCCGTTTCACGACACAATTTATTACTAAATAAGCAAAGGCATGTATCGTATCACTCAAGCGGGTCGCCAACGGCAACGGGCCTGATAAAGCCAAGTATCCTTGTTACCCCCACACCCACAGTCGCAACTCACGCTACTAATGGCAGATCAATAAGGGCACTCAAGGTACTACACTACTTCCAGGAATACTCTCACATAGACGAAAGACAGTGATTTAATGACCATTAAACGGTACACGGCAAAAGATTGACACACGAACGTATGGCAAGCAAGTGGAGTTTACAGTTGCAATTAACAAACAAATATTCAAAATTTTCATTTAAGAAACTAAATGACGTCGCGGAGTTCCGGTCCCCTCGCGGCCGACATGGCACCAAACGAGCAAAGCATACGGAGACTAAACGCTGAGAGAAGCAGACAATAATTATACTAAGACAAAAAATAGAAGAGAAAGCTTACCAGTTTACTAAAAGACGTGGCTCTGGTGCCATGACGGCCTCGAGGCGAGCGGACATACGCATCGAACGAAAGCGTGGAGACGAGTGGCCCAGCTCACGCAACTCTCCACCCGGCAGACGGCCGGGAGGAGGGGAAAGGAGGGGAGGAGGCACGAAGGCGGCCGACCACGGCCGAGCGTAACCGAAGCACATTCTTGACGTCGGTAGCGGAGAGGGGGGGGAAAACGTCTCGAGTTCATTAGGACAACACACGGCGGCTCACAGATTCAAATTCACCAATCTTCTGAAAGAAGGCAGAGTCAATGTTTATGCATTCACAGCTTGTTATGAATGAGGACTGGGCGGAAAGGCCAGTACAGGGGTTCCTCAAAAGTGACGTGGAAGGTGGTGTCTTCAAGTCACACTTCCAGTCCCGACACACTTCGTGGCGATCGCTCGATTTCTTTCGGTTCCTCGTCGGGTTCTTCTATGTGCGAGGTGCTCGGCGCCTGGGCGCTCGGGGTCGGTGGGAACATCCACATATATAGACAGTCAAAATAGGTTGACGTATCCGGGTAATCAATCATGTCTCTTGCCAGGTCCTGTAGCTTGGGCTGTTATCGCAGCCTCTAGTGGCCGGGCCGGCGTCGCCACCCCATGCTCTCCGTCTCCCGCGTCCGGCTCATCCTGTACGGAGTGGATGCCTACTCGCCTCAGGTCGTCTGGGTATTTCAATGCACCTCCGTCCCGGGGTGCGCAAAATGTACGCAGTACGCCTGTACCATGTATGGCCCCAGCCATTTCTGCACTAGACCCTCACAAAAGTTTTTAGTGCCGACTGACTGCGGGTGGTTTCGAGCGTAGACCTTGTCTCCTGGCCGGAGTCGGGCGGGAGGGTCGTTCAATCGTGGGTGTGATTTTTTGCGGCGTATACAGCCTGGTGTTGCCTCCCTGTTACCAAGTTATTTTCGCTGTCACACTCCGCGCCACGTTCTTCCTGTTGTCGCGTACGGCCGAGGGCGGTTTGTCCGGCCGGGGCAAGTTTCTCTCTTGGACCAGTAGAGCGAAGGTCTTTCCACTGGCGGCGTTCACCCGATTGCGCAAGCAGAGCAGCACATCGGTCACATGGATGTCCCATTACGCGTGATCTGTCACCACTCGTAATCTCAACTGTCCTTTCAAGTCCTGATTACATTGTTCGGTGGGATTTGCGCGTGGGTGATATACAGAGGTGAGTCGCACCACCATTTCCACTTTCTACTTACGAACTGACTCCCATTATCTGACAAGATCAACCTTGGGAAACCCCATCTGGGTAAAAATTCTTTTTCAAGCGTCAAGCATATTTTTGCGGTGCGCGTGTTGCTTTCCGCATGGGACTCTGTCCACCGGCTAAATAGGTCTATCACCACGATTATAATTGTTTTCCTCAGGGCGTTGGCGGGTATGGTCCCATCACGTCGAACACCAAATCTTTAAATGGGGCCTTGGGCATGTGCAGAATTTGTTGTCCTGTCCCGTCACCCCTGCACGCTTTTTTGTCCTGGCATTCCCAATTCACCCTCACATACTCTCGTGTATCTTTAGCTATCCCTGCATGGTAAAAGTGCACGCTCATCTGTCGTTGCGTCAGTTTGGCCCCAGCGTGTCCAGACAGCGTGTGGTTATGCACATAATGAAACACTAGTCCTCGCGCTTTAGGTGGGCACAGGTTATCCACATCTCCGTGTTCGGGTGGGCGCGCTTGGATCAGCTCATCTACTACACGCATGTGGTCTTTAGTTCTCTAAGCTCAATGGTCTCTTATGTGGCTTGCTGTGGGGGACGTCAATTGGGTGTTGCTCACGTGTTTGTCAACTTCTGGCCAGCTGTCAGGTTTCGGTGTGCTCGCATGCTCCGCAATTATCACACAAGTGGATGGGAATTCCGGGATCTGGTCGCCGTTTATGTCCGGCAGGCGTGCTCGTGAGGGAGGAAACAGGTGTTCATCCTCCTCACCATCTTGCAACGTCTCCCCCTCGTCCGGTTCCCATGACAGCAAAGCTGGCAATTCATTTTCTTCCTCTGCCCCGTGTTATGTCGAAATCGAACGACTTAAATAACAGCGCCCAGCGCACCAATTTACCCCGCCGCCCTTGTATGCTGTCCAGCTATGTCAAACACTTATCAGAGTGGAGAGTGAATTTACGGCCTTCCAAAGACAGGCAATATCTCTTCAGGACCCACACCACTCGTTGCTGTGGTACCGCTGCTCAGCCCCGCCAAACTTCGCGCTGCCGTAGTTTGTAATTCGGCGACTCCCATCGTCCGTGACCTGGTACATTACTGCTCCTGTGCTGGTCAAGCTGGCGTCGGTTTTTACGTGTCCCTGTGGGTTGATGAACGACAAAATGTGGCACTATTTGAAACCGCTGTAAGATTTTAAAATGTGTCTTGCACTCGTTCTGTCCAGTAGTATCTGAATTTGGTCGACAGCAGGTCGTTCAGTGGTGCAGCTGTCCCGGCAAAGTGTGGAATGTAGTTACGCAACCAATTGGCGAGGCCAATGAAGAATTGCAGTTGTTTTCATGTTTTAGCAGGTTCTGCTTCCGCAATCTTGCACAAGTGCGCGAGGTGTGCTTCGTACCAGTCCGCGCTGACCATGTGTTCCAAGAAATCTATGGTAGTTTGACCAATGTGGCACTTCGCTGGCGAGAATACTAGGTGGTGTGTGGCAAGGCATTCCAAGACAATGTCTAAGTGTCGCACGTGTTCCTCCCAACTCTTCGACCAAATTATGATATTGTCTAAGTACGCGGCCACACACTTGCCGATGAGACACTCCAACATTCTGACCATCATGAACTGAAACATTGAAGGTGCGCACTTGAGGTGGAATGGCACGGCCCTGAATTGGAAACGGCGTCCATCCGGCATCGTGAAAGCTGTTTTAACTCGGTCTTGCCTGCATATGGGGACTTGCCAGCAACCAGATTTTAAGTCCAATGTGGTGAACACGCGATCGTCTTGCAAGCCAGTCAATGCCTCATCTACACTTAGCTGAGGGGGTGGGAGGGGGGTGGAGTCTGTCACCGTGTTCAGTGGGCGAAAATCTACGCAGAAGCACATTGAGCCGTCCTTTTCAGCAACTAGCACTATCCAGGAGTTGTATCTGCTGTCCATGGGTTCTATCTCCCACTCCCCCAACATCTCGTTCACCTGCTCGCGAATCACCCTCTGCTCTTCGAGCCCGTACCCCCTTGGTCCTGTGTACACAGGTTTCTCATCGGCCGTCGGTATTGCATGTTCAGCAGTGGTAGTGGCATGTAACAAGTCTGAGAATGTGAATCATGGTGGCCACCCACTGAGACCAAATAAATTCCCGGATTTTTCCCTGATTAAAAATACAAAATTTCCCTGATATTTAAAATTACCAAAACACATACTTTTGCTGATGTAATAAAGTATTTCGGAAAGCAGTTACTTGTTGGTATCCTATTACTTTTATAGGCCTAGGCCTGTTTGGAAGTTCATTAAAACTACATTTGAAAGCTGTCACTACTCATTTCAGTCCACATTTTGTTCTTTGTCTCTTCACAACCTCACAATAAAAAAATTCATGAAACACACACTATTATATCCTTGTAACAAATTACAGTAATTAGGTACAAATGCATACTACAGTTTTCATTCATGATGAATATCTTTCAGCTGGTAAGTGAATTAAGTTGGTCATCTATCAGTTCAACTTCCTTTCTTGCTTCACCAATAATCTTTTGTTTCTTGACAGCAAGTTCCTTTGCAGCTATTGCTGCCCGTGTCTTTGCCAACTCACTCTCACACTTTAATTCACAATCCTTTTTTTTGTTGAGCCATTGCTTCCTTACAACGTGCATGTGAATTACGAGCATCATGTATTATGTCCTTAGTAATATTGGACACGAAACTGTCTAAGCCACCAGATGCAACAATTCCATCATACACTTGCCTTTGAGCTATTAGGGACTCCTCTTTAAGATTCTCCACTAAACATACACAGTTTATGGAGAAGCCTCGCTCTACATTAGCATTTCCATGAGATAAAATTAATACAAGTTTTACAAAAGAAAAAGTTCATCAGAATCCTGCACCAAGAGCAACTGTTTCATCCAGAAATGATCAAGTCTATCATCTTTCATAGCAACATCTTTTCATGCATTCTTAACATCATCTTTTTCAAACAATGACGTGAACTGACTATCAATTTAGTCTGCCTTAAGACCAGGTATCAGGTTTTTGTCAACAAGTATGATAAGTGTCTGTTTAAGACGCCTTTTTTGCACAGCTGGCTGAGATATAACAGCAGGATCCAAACACGCAATACCTTCAGTAAGAGGATATTTCAGTGGCGAGCGCTCAAACACTTTCTCACATAACTTCTGTAAACTGCTTCTACATTTATTTTTGAGTTGTAAAATTTCTAGTTGTGAACTATCCTTATCTGCTGCAGGGAATTCCTTGAAGCATAACCAATGTCAGTATGTTTAGCACTCAACAACACATTCTTATCCGACAGATCAACAGCAGTGGCTTTGGTAGAAGACTCGAGTACATCTTTCTTCACAAATTTTGACATTATTCTGAGAATCAATTAATTCAGTGAATTGTATACTAATGGTGCCATGGGTGCATCTGATTGAAATTCCACCAAAAATGGCTCTATAGTTGCAGTAAGTGAATGGAAAAATGTCAATTTCGCAAGTAAGAATTTGTCCTTCATTGCTTCTGACACAACTGTAAAGCTACTGCACTGAGGAGATTTAATTTTGGAAATGTCATCAACATATTTTCTTACACAAGGAAATATTGTTACTGCCCTTACTGCCACTTAAGCATTTTCTACCCAGTGCAATGGGCAGAACTTCAATGGAAACAAGAGGTGGAACCTGTTGGCGAAGTATAAACACTTCTTCGTGCAGGAGCATTTTTAAGCAAAATATATAGTGCCTCAAAAATTCCATGACTTTCCATCCTGTGATTTTCATTGCAGTTTTGAAGGCTCCATGAAGAGTATGCAACCCGCAACTTCCCATATCCAAAATTGAAGCCTCACCCGGAACCTCACTAGTGTCTCTTTTAAACTCCTTAAGAGTTTAACATTCACATTAGGCCATCCATTGAAAACTGAATTATCTTATTTAAGTCGATTCCAACTAATGCAGTGGTCAGAGCCTTTAAAAAATCTCCTGCTGTACTATGTCCTAGAAACGCAGAAGAATAGTATCTTGTAATTGCACAGCTACGGACGTTCAATGATCCACCGCTAAAATGTAGAGCTTATGAGAGAAAATTGTGAGTGGTACATGGATAAGTGCGGTATTACATTCTCGATGTTACTGAACTGATACAAAAATATGATAGACACAAAAAATTCCCAGTTATTAGTGAAATTCCCTCAGATTTCCCTGATAATTCCTGATGAACCTGATTTCCCTGATAAATCCCAGTTCTCCCGGTGGGTAGCGACCATGGTGAATACGTCCTCGTGCTCTCTCAGAACCCGCTCTACACTCTCTCGGAAAGCTGGGGGGACATCGTGAGCTAGGTCGCCAAGAGTCACAATACGGTTAGTCTGAAACACTGATTTGTCACAAACATAAACAATTCTGTACTCCCCTGGTCTGATGTGGAGTATCCTCCCAGCCACCTTCATGATGGCTTCCTGGTCCTCTAGTCAGGGCTGTCACAGCACCACAGCCTCCTGTAGGCCGTCGACGAGCACCACGGGCCGCGACAGCTGGTCACGGAGGCTGATCTCGATGCTTGCGGAGCCGAGCGTTGCGCCTGCGCCACCGTAGGTGGCAAGCTAAAGGGTACCCGGGTCCCGGCGCAGGCCGGCGGCGGGGACGAACTCCAACTGCACCAGGGTGTGGCTGGCTGCTGTGTCCACTAGTGCCGTCGGTCGTCGGTTGATCTCCACTGGAATCCTCATCAGGTGGTGGCTGTCGGTGAACACCACGTTGGTCACTTGTTCGGCGTCGGTCGTCTCAATTGGGGCTGTTTCTGAGACCGCGGGGAGGCGAGCGTCCGGCCCGTCTCCCTTGGTGACTCATTTCCCGGCTGGGAATTTCTCCTCGGACAGTATCTGTGCCAGTGGAAGGTGGGCGTCGGACACGTGTGGCACTGTGGGGAATATGGCGGCCTTGCAGCTGGCTGATCGCCCCAGGTGGTAGTCCAATTGTGATCGGGCTCGGCTTCGGCTTCCACTGCTCCGTTTCACCGTATTCAATGGCCCGGCGAACTGAGTCCGAGTTCGCCGACCGCTCTGTCCCTTCCTTTTGGCCATGGAACAGTTTCTTTAGACAGTTTTCCACCGTCACGGCCCTCCTCATGTACGTCTCTGCGCTTTCTCCGTGGCTGGTCTGGACAAACGGTTGAATCGCCTAGTGCAGGCGTCTATTCACGTCCGGCAGTGTGTGGTGGATTGGAACGTCTGGTACAATTTGTTGGAACAGATGTAATTTCCGCGCGACGAACTTCTCGACCGCCTCGCCTTCTCTCTGCCTCTCCCCATAGAACTGCGCCCTGCATTCCGCGCTGGCTTCTGCTGGCGGAAAGCGGTCTTTCAGTCCATTCACGAACTCCGTCCATGGCACTTCTGTCCGTTGCCACAAGTCCCACCACGCACGCGTTTTTCCCCGCAACCTTCTGCCCACTTGTTCCGTCCATTCGTAGCAATATATATCTCTTCTGTGTGAAGCCCAGTATATTCTGGCAGCGTGATGTTCTGTGGTGCCACATGTATCATTTGCCTCGTGTCCTGCCACGCTTTGCCGTCCTCTCCTGTGCTTCGTCCTAGGCACTCAGTCGCCATCCACGCGCGTAAGCATGTCCCCTGGTTGACTGCGGGAGTGGTGTGCAAATCTCCCATTGCGGCATCCCATCCTCGCACGCTGGTAACGAGCACTGGGTTCGGTCTGTCTCCATTTTGACAAGTCCAGGCGCGCATGGCGTCGCGCATTCCTGGCAGGCAAACACACCATCACCAAATGTGACTAACTCTGCCGCCTTCACACACGTTCTGTGTCGGTTGGTCTGACAGTCCACACAGCATGCCCACTCACGTCCCGCTCCATCACAGTGTGGCGAGTCGCACCGGCGCGCCATGACATCGTGAAAGTCTACTCCGAGTAAGGATACCATCTCCTTGCGCAACTTCTCCTTGGTTACATGAACACATGAGCTTCCACCAAATTGCATTGCTCAGCAAGTCCGCCTACCGCGCCAGCCTGCACAACTCACATTTCCCCTTACGCCGCGGTAGCATCGTGGAGAAAGTCAGTTCTTCCCTGAAGTGTTGCACGTGACGCGTTGGTTGCTTGGTCCCGTTAGAGCTGTCCTGGGAAAAGAGGAGCAGGAGGTGGCTCGGCCAGATGACAATGGCTTACACACTCCCTTGTCCTTCCTCGCCTGAAAATGGCTACCTGCCCACGTTCTACTTTTCTGTGTAGTGTCTTGACGAAAGAAAAATTAATTTTAATGTCTGTCCCAACTCTCAGCCCAGAATTTTATGTAGAAAATAAGCACCTATATTGCACTGTCCAGAAAAAAAAATTACAAATAAAAAATTTGGATATTGCTGTAAATGTTTAATACCAAATTGCTCCACGTTGGGTGCCATATGCCGCCAGAAAATTGTTGCACAGTCGCAGGCCGCCGATTTTACTGTGAAAGTTACAGTTTTAAATTAGGGTTACGAATAAATGGGTGCCATCCCAGCATGCTCGGCTGGGAACGGGTAGAGCACAAGCAGAAAAAACTCAGGGCAGATAGTTCCCTTTGGCAATTGGCTAAGTCCCTAGCGGTATGCGTGGGTCATGAGGCCCACAGCTGAGTCAGAGCAGAAACGTAAACTACTGGAACTTTGAGGAGACAGATGTTTAGCACACAATTACCTTGAACCTCAAATTTATTAAACGTTGCAAAAATACACTACACATGCACAGAAACACTTGAGTACTTTCCAGGTGAAACTTGAGAGCTAATGATTACACATTATGTAGAATGCAGGAGCTGAGCAGCTTGATGCAGAGAACAGCCCTGTGCAGATCCGCGAGAGGCCAGATGGCTCATAAGACCGCCCGGCGAAACAAAAAGATGAAGCTGGCCACGTGCCACTAGCACACAATAACCACAAGGAGTCGGCCATTACCATAAGTTTCATGTTAAAAATCCTCAGTGTGCAGTTTGCAGTGTGGAGGGACAAGTGACTGTGGAAGCGCGAGAAAGTTAACACAATTTTAATAGTTCCAGAAAACACTAAGAGACGGAGACGTTACTTCAGCTAAGCAAAGGTTGCAAAAAGCAGCAAACCCTGGTCAACGCGCAGAAAAGACTGGCCGAGCCAAGATGGCAGTTGGTCCCACACGCCGTCTTCGCCCCTTCCCCCCCGACGCCTGGGATAAACTCAGTACTCCACTTAAATTAAAATTAAACAATGCCAAAAGCTTTGAACACATGCCAGAATAATATGATAATTTAATTTATGAATTTTAGAATACAAATAAAGTTCTTGTCCTTTACCTGGGTGTGACATGGGTGCAGGAACCGACTTACATAAAAATAAATACAATGTAATTAAAACCAGAGTTCTCGCTGTACGTTCCTGAAAAAAAACACAGACACTGGGGACCTGACAAACACAATACTTGGCTTTACGTTACTGAAAAAATATACTATCTAAAAGAACCCCGGAGCACGACAAGCAAAAGGAGGGGGGGGTGATGTTCCGGGAAGAGTCGAGACTAGCCGGCTGTTACGTCGAGTGTTTAGCAAGTTTGGAAAGTAAACAAAACACCCACCATAGTTCGTCTCACAGGTCGTTCCTGTCCATTCCAACAAAATTGTTCACTGCACTAGCCACTCAATTATGTAAACACTGCACAGGGTGCAGTCTCGGTGCTCATACCGTCACAGCTGCTCGGGCGGATGTGTGTTGGGTTTGGGCTGGATGGGCTGGGAGGTACAATGTTAACACATAGCTATTAATTACATTGTACATTTCTAAGTTTGTAACAATTTCTGTTGTATATTGTTATTTGTCACATAATAATTTAGATTTCTTCTTTTAACTAAGTTCATCATTTTTATGATACACACATTCTTAACATATCTGTATTGACCATTTCTTGTAATGCTCTCAATAAAAATCATACCAATGCCAGCTTGGTTGCTAGGTTATTGATATGTTGGACCCATGATAACATTCTATCAACATACACAACCCTAAAAATTTGACATCAGCTTCCAAAACAATATTATTTTTATAAATACTAAGTACTGGTAAATCTTTTTTATTATGTTTACTAAATGGAATAAATTGTGTTTCTGATGTATTTAGAAACAGAATGTTTGTCTGAAACCAATTGTCATGTATTTTCAATAGAGTTGTACTATTTACTTTTTAAATTATCCTTATTCTCATCACTTATAATAATGCTCATATCATCTGCAAACAGTATTAACTGGCCATAATCAAATACTGTAGGCAGATCATTAAAATAAATGAAAAACAATAGAGGGCTTAATACACTCCCCTGTGGGACTCCATCACTAATCGTCTCACATCTTGAGGAAAATATACCCCCTTTTCCAGCACTTATGTCTACTCTTTGCTTCCAATTTGACAGATAAAATTTCAATAATTTATGTTCATTTTCTCTTACTCCAAAATATACTAATTTAACTACCAATACTTCATGATTTACCATATTAAACACTTTGGTTAGATTGATACGGTTTTTTGTTAGCTGAAATACAGCAGTCATAGTAGACTTTTTCTTTTGAATTCCACTTTGTTCATTACCGAATAAATTATTATTTTCTAAGTATTTTATTAATCTATTATATACTTTCACAAATTTTTGAAAAAGCCAGCAATAAACTTATTGGTTTGTAATTTTCAATTAATTGTTCATTTCTTTTTTTATGTAGTGGTAAAATTCTTGCTAGTTTTAACCTTTCAGGGAAGTGACATATTTTTAATGATTGGTTTATCATAAATGTAAGAGTTTTAACTATAATATTTATACTAGATTTTATGATAATATTAGTAAGGCCATAAATATGAAAAGATATTTTATTTTTGAAATTTATTATAATGTCTTTAACTTCTTTGTCATCTGTTGAATATAATACAAACTTAGGTTTTGTAATCTGTAACCTACTGTGAATAAACTTTTCATTAAGTATTGGTATTATTTTTGTATTATAAACAATATTACAATTCTTACTTACATCTATTAAGTACTTATTACAAATATTTGCTATTTCAGTTCCTGTTTTTATGACATTCTCATTATTTAATATTGTCATCTTGCGAGAATTTTTTGTATTATTCCTCCCCAATTGTTTATTGATAAATTTCCACACTTCTAAACTTATTGGGTTATTCATATTTTCTAAAATTTTTTGTTACTTTTTTTTGCTAATTCGACAGTTTTGCAGTGATATTTCTTGTAAGTTATATAATATTCCTGAAAGTGTGGATTTATTAGTAATTTAGAAATTTCATAAAGCTCTTTTAACTTTTTGCTTGATTCAATTATATCAATTGTAATCCCATCACATCTGTTCTTTATACAATTAGATATTACTGCAAATGTTTTCATATCAGCAAGGAAAGATTCCTCAACGTATAAAATGAACTTAGAAAGTTATTAAAATTAGTATTAACATTATTTGATTTATCAATATTCACCCAGGATTCTACTGCAAGCCTATAGTTAAATAATTGAAAGTTTTCTGTTTTAAAATTCCTAACTACTGTAGCAATTTTTTAATTTTTTGAAAAGTATAGCACTGTCCAATTGTTAAGATAAAAGGAGTGTCATACGTAGTTCGAATTTAATCTGCGCAGGCTGCATTATTTTCCCAAGAGACATGTAGTTCCAAAGCATGCGATAGATCACAGCATCTTCGTTTCCCTCTCCCTCTTTGCCATCCCCCACCATACCAGCATGCCATTCATCTCAGAGCCAGGGGCTGGTGTCTAGTCAGAGTCCAACTAATAACGCGTCACCACATGTCTAGACGCTTAAACAATGAAGCTGGCTCCGGCTGTTTCCGTAACCTAGCTTCGCTTACGTCCGAACTCACCACTTCCTCTTGCCCCGAGTCATAGCCGCATTGCTTTCACTAACCGCACTACCCTACTCTTTTCACACCAGTTGGTCGGATGCTCGCAGCTTGCCCAACCTGTACATCGTGATATAGGCCATTCACAACAGTGAGCACTACATGAAGTTTTCTTTCAGCCATTTTACAATTTTTAGTATGAAAACACCCATGTAACTAAAAACCAGCGTAAAAGTTTCAACACTCAAAAGTTAACATATATTGGCTCAATATAACATATTTTAATTAATTACAAGTTCTGCTGAGCGCTCAGTTCAAAATTAACAGCTTATAAGTAACACAACCCCCTGCCGCCCCCAACGTGAAAGGCGAAATTCGCACACTGGACTGCGTCAAGGTGACAGCTCGGTGACACTGTAATGTATATGTCGGAGAAATTTTGCGTCGTATTCATCTCAATTATATTTTCTGAGTTAAGTCAGAGTGTATTAATAATAAGACTTACAGTAAGCGGATGAATATTAACGTACATGAAACCAGTAAAAAATACTGATGTAATGTTCAATTGTTATGTAAGTTATGTGGACATACTTTTAACACAAAATATGCTCTACAGAAGCATGTTAAAGTCCAGGAAGTTCTAAAGTAGAAGCAAAGTGTATGAAGTGACCTCATCGTAATGAAATAAGATCTTCAAAAATATAGCGGAACACTATGCCTATGTACTACAACACAATATAGTGATACAAAGAGAAACCCCAAAATGTATCAAGCCTGCGGCCGGGCTACATTGGCAACAGCACAAAAAAGCACAGACGAGCTTAAGTTGAACGTGTGTTAACTGACAGCAGCCGCTCGTAAGCAATTGGCCCACTACGAGTTAATGCATTTTGTTAACTTTTCTGAGAGCCGTGCACAGTGCTCTGTGTGCAGCCAATCAAACAAGGGGGATACTACGCCAGTATATAAAGATATTCTTTTTAAGTTGTGTACAAGTATCGTTCACGCACGAAGGACCGCAATAAATATTTTGATTTTATTAAGTTACGAAAAAAATAGTAAAAATATTCAATACAGTATATAGTCTGTCAAACACTATTTTAGGCACTTGTAACGAGCGAGTGTACCATGGTATTCTGTGCTATTTGTTGCGGCTGTGGTGTCTGTGTGCAGCAGTTCTGTGTGTGTGCTGTAGCCGTGTTATTACAAATGTAGCAGAGATGTTGGTGAGGAAGAGTTTCCAAACTGGAATCTGAACACTGAGAAAGAGCAGATATGAGAGTTTGTCCTCTTATGTTCAAAATTCAAATTATAACTGTGTCTAGAATTTCATTCACTTGCAACTGATGCCGAGGGAAACATTCAGGTATATGCTAACCAGGGTGTGCCATTGGTGTGGCACATAGTGTTTTTTTTTATGTTGTAATTTGCCTTCTGGCAAATTATTATTTTTTCAACAAAGCCCTGTCACCTTCCTTGTTTGAGACATAATTGATTGTGGTACTATCCAACGTAGTTGGATAATAAAGTATGGTATTTTGTCTTTTCTTTAAAAGAATTTCAATTCTATGGTGGGAAACTTTAAATCTGTGTTGAATAAATGTTATGTAAATTGAAGAATTTTATTGTTATGGAATTTCATACGTGACCCAGCTATATTAGTAACAGAATTGTGACTTAATATTATATGTTGACTGAATTTTATGAAAATTTTTCGACCTTAAAATAATGTTACAACGGTGCTGATGAATTAAAAGGCTGTTTAGTTGTTTCAAAACAAAAATGTACATACAAATCAGACATTATAGATAAATAATGATGAATTTTGGTGAAATTTAAATTTTACTTTATATTTTGACTCTTTCCGATGTATTTGTAGAATTAATGGCACTAAATTTTATGTCTCTAGTAAATGTGCTTGGTCTAGTGACACTAGATGGCAGTGCAGGAATTTGTAAACATATTTTTAAATGTTGACAGTATGTAGTAATTATGTTTTTATTAACTGTATGTGTCAGTTAAATTCTTTTTTTTTTTACTGTCACAAATATTTAAATAATTTCTTGACAATCAGCATGAAGATTTAAATTTAGTTTTACATTGTTCCATTACTTTGTGCACGAGTGCTGTGTGGGTATTTGATCTATCGAATGGCTATGCATTTTTGAAATCGCCCCCGACTCATTTATATACGCGAAAGTGACCATTTCTGCCTTCTTCTCCAAATATCGACAACGTAGTGATCAAGCTATCTTTGTGATTTTTGTGTATTTCAAGTCAAATAAAAGTTGTGTATTTCAAGTCAAAAAAAAGCAACCCTATCGTTTAGCGCCACCTAACATGGAACGTCTTAGGTTACAAGTTCAGGATTTATTAAATAAAGAGGTTATAGAACAATCAGCTTCCCAGTATGCAAGTCCTGTATTCCTCGTTCCAAAACTTAATGGACAACAACGAATGGTTGTAGATTACAGGAAATTGAACCCAAAAAATTTAAATTAAAGTCAGTTCCGTTGCCTGAACTACATTCGGCCTTTCATGGTTCAGCAAGGCAAATTTCTTTAACACTATTGATTTAAATGCAGCTTATCACCAGATACCTCCTACTAAGGATTCAAAACCAGTTACTAGTTTCTGTGTTCCATGGAACCTCTATCAGTTCACTTGTGTTCCCTTTGGTCTTGCTACTGTAGCACAAGTGCTCACTAGACTTCTTGACAGAATCTTTCATGACATAAAATTCAAGATTGTGTACAACTATTTGGGTAACCTGGTAATATATTCTGAAGATTTTGATAAACATTTAGAACACCTAGGTGAGGTGCTCTCACGTCTTGAAAGAGCCGGTTTGACTGTCAATCCTGCTACGGTTAAATTTGCAGTTCAAGAAATTTAGTTTTTGGACCGCAAACTGATGCCTCCAGTGTGGGAGTAGGAGCTGTACTTGCACAGGAAGTTGACGGAGTGCGTCAGCCAGTAGCTTTTGCTTCGCGGACATTAACACCCCAAGAAAGAAAGTTTTCACCCGTCTATGAGTTAGTATGTTTGGCCATTGTGTTTGGCATCGAGAAATTTCATCAATACCTAGAGCACGCAAAATTTTTATTAGAAACTGATAACAAAGCCCTTTTGTGGTTACTGGCTCACCCACGGCAATTAGATAAAATAGATGTTGGGTACTGAGAATTTCCTCATTGAAATTTAAAGTAGAACATATCCGGGGTGTACTCAGAATGCTGTGCCAGATGCACTCTCACGCATGTTTGAGTGTAATGAGCTAACAGAGACTTCTGAAGACCTTTCAAATTGTAACCTTCTGACCTAATTCCCCTTGGCATTTAACAATATCCAAGTATATCAGGGAAATGATCACAAATTGAATCAAATTATCTCAAACATTAAATTAGACAATGTACAAAAACCTTATTTTCTTTCTAAAGGTATCCTTTTTTGTAAATCCCGTGATAACAGGAAACATGTTGTTTTGCCTGATGTTTTGAAACCAATGGTATTTGCATGTTTCTATACTTCTTCGGTAGGAGGACATTTCAGAATTTACACAACAATCAAGGCTATCAGAAAGCATTTTTTTTTTAAGAATATATATATATATATATATATATATGGAAATTGCAGATAGAGTCAAAACATGTCAGCTGAGTGCAATGAGTAAGCCTGCAAAAAATACCCTTTTGAATTTTCTGACATCTGAAGTTGCTGAGAAGCCCATGCAAAAGTTGTTTGTTGATTTTGTTGGCCCCTTACCCAGGAGCAAATCTGGTAACAACATGTTGTTAGTATGTACAGATGCCTTCTCTAAGCTTGCTTGGGTGATACCTATGAGAAATGGTGATTCTCTATCAACTACCCAGACCCTTCGGGCCCACATTTTTCAAAATTTTGGTGTTCCAATTTCCATAGTTTCCGATAATGGTTCTCAATTTACTTCTAAACCTTTTCGGCATATGTGTTTTACTTTTGGCATCAAACCCATAACACTCTCCCCTTACTATCCTCCTCTTTCACTTGCAGAACGTTTTAATAGAAACCTGCATTCGGCGTTGATTGCATTCCATGTCAAGGATCATACAAAATGGGATAGTAATTTGCTCTGGCTTCAAATGGCTTTTAACTACGCTTGTCACGAATCACGTAAGACAACCCCTTTCCAGCTCATGTTTACCTTCATGCCAAATAATCCGCTGTCTAACTTATGGCAGTCAAGCGACTTATTGCCAAACGATGTTGATGTGTGGGCAGCTGCCCTCAAAAATTTAAGTCTCACATGGGAGAATGCGAAAGAAATACGACAAAGATAGAAAAGATAAACCATTTAAGGCTGGGGATTTAGTTTTGTTGAAAGCTCACCCTATCAGTAAAGTGGTGGAGAAAATGATGGTGAAGTTAGCACATCGTTGGCCAGGGTCACATCAGATTCTACTATTTTTAACACCAATAACTGCCCAGCTGGCTAACTCCCAAATTGGAACATATGTTACACGTGCACATATCTCCCATCTCAAGAAATTCTACTCTAGGTCTCCTACTTCTCAAACCTAAGGAAACTACACATACCTATGTTTTGTGTTAGAACCTTCCATCTCTTTTTAACTCTAGTGGATCGCTCCTTAACTTATAAAATACTTTTGTGCCCTGACTCAATAGAGGTAGTGGACTGATCACCCATTCACCGGAGTCCTAGCGGCATCTCATTATATGGGCCTATGAAATAAAAATCCATGGTACTAGATTTAAGTTTTGCTCATTTTTATTTGTCGAAATTGTAACTATATTTGTTATCGGTGGTTTGGTTAAGACATTATAGTTTTGGGTTTAGGATTTTATGTGGGTGAAATAGTTAACTTGTATGGGATGTGATAGTGTAGTTAATAAGATAAAATATTTTGGGATATTTGTTAAATCCTTTTATTCTTTAGGAGGCACCACTTGTTTGTTTTAGTATCCTTTTATTTGGCTCTTGAAAGTCTTGAACCTCTCGTCGTTTCATCATTAGCCTGAATTTTGTGATCTTGATCTTCGTGCTTCCAGCACTCAATCAGTCTACGGTCACGGTAACACCTTTTGAGTCTGCGGCTGTCTTCGAGAAAGAAGATGATAACCTGTTTTCAGTTAATTATTTAATTGTCCTAAATTATGATCTAATTGTGTTGCAAGAAGAATGTGTTGATCTTGACGGACTAATCCAGTCAGTAATATTAATGCATGACAACTAAATCCACCCAGGCCATGAAAACTTAACTGTCGACCAAAATTTCCAGTTTGCAGTATACCAACTTAAGGAATCTGCTCAAGCTTTCAAAATGGAAGTGGCAATACTTATTTCTCTCCTCCTTTCTAGGGCTAGACAAAGAAGAGGAATTTTAGATTTTGGTGGAAAGATTTTGAAAACATTGTTTGGCACTTTGGATAGTGAAGATTTGGCACTCCTTGAGAAAAGACAACTCGATTTGGGATGCTCAGGATGATATTTCTACTAATTTAGCTAACCACATCATAACAGTTAAAAATTTGGAAGATCGTGTTTTGAACAATACCAAAGTTATACAAAATTTGGTATCGTATGTGGAGCACTAGTGTTGAAGAATGATAATGCAACAAATATTATTTATTCTCTTTATGTTTGATATAGGTAGCGCCACTGTATGTGCGCAAGGTGTAGATATGTAGAGTGCTACTATGTCTGTGACAAGAATAGTCACTGTGGTTCCGAATGGCATACTGAAAGGTTGTGTTGTTCTTGTGTCTGCTTGCCAGTGCCCAGTTCAACAGGTTATGGGCCCAGATTAATGGCTTCGTTAACATCTGAAATCGTTTATAAAAGAACATCGGCGGTATATTCAACATAAGTGTAGATCAATTTAGCTATTGTATGCTATTACTTTCTGGCTGTAAAGTCAAGTTTAGCAATTTCCGATGACTTCAAAAATAGATAGTTTTATCAACGGTCAAGTCGACACAAAACTATCAGGCGAGGCAAATTGGGCAACATGGAAATTCAAGCTGACAGTGTTTCTCAGGGCAGCTAACATCCTTGACATTACTGATGGCACCATTCAAGCTCCAGTAAAGGACGTAAACAGGCAGGACTATGAAAAATGGACAGAAAAAGATGCTAAAGCGCAAAGTATCATTGTAACACGCATAGAAGATTGTCTTCTCCAGCAGGTTATATTGTGTAAAACAGCATGTGATATCTGGAATAAACTGCATACTGTGTATGAACAAAAGAGTGACATATCGGTAAATTTAGCACAGAAGAAATTCTTTGAAGTGAAATACAAGAAAAATTAAACTATGTTCGAGTATCTGGGAAGAATAGAAACAATATTGAACTTGAAATCTCGCAATGCAGCAGTCAACAAGAGCATGGCGATCACAAAAGTCATCTTGAGTGTTCCAGCGCAGTATCAGCACTTCATATCGGCCTGGGAGTCGATGCCAGCAGAGCGGAGGAAGATGGACGAGCTGACATCTCGGTTGTTGGTTGAGGAGCAGCGATTCAAGACAAGGATAGAAGAGGAGGAATCATCAGGTTCCACAACTTTCCAGGTGGTGAAAGAAGGTAGAAAGTGCTTTGCATGTGGTAAGGCAGGCCACCACAAACGAGATTGCAGTACCATATAAAGAAAAGTGCAGATGCTAATAAAAGTAACAAATACCAAAGTAGGGCTAATAAGAGTGTCAAATATTGTAAACTGTGCAAAAATTCTGGTCATAATTTCCATGAGTGTTGGTTTAAAAATAAGTCAAATAGGCTTACCAATAGTAATGCTTTTCAGGTTTATGTAATGTCTGCATTACAGAGTGACTATGCCAGTGATGAATGGGTTATGGATAGTGGTGCATCAGAGCACATGTCACATGATAAACACATTTTCATTAAGTATAGGGATTTACTATGTTCAAAAGAAATTGTGTTGGATGATGGATAGGTTATTCAAGCTATTGGTATGGGTGATATAAAGTTACAAGCCTTTGATGGGCATGACTGGGTAGATACTACTCTGTACAATGTTTTGTATGTGCCAGACATTAAGGTAAATTTATTCTCAGTTAGTACTGCAACAGATAAAGAATATCAGATACAAATGAATAGCATGTCTTGTAGATTTAACAAACTAGGAAGTAATGTACTAAGAGCCACTGCAAATCGCAAAGATAAACTGTACATAATGAACTTTAGGTACACAGTTACTCATGTTCGTGTACATAAATTCAAGTGTAGCAGAATGGCATGAAAAAATGGAACATCAGAACATCGAGCAGGTAAAGATGATGCTTAAGAGAAGTCAAATTAGTTTTTCATTAAATGGTGAATAGTTAACCTGTGTTCCTTGTGTAAAGGGAAAGTCGCACAAACAGCCATTTCCAGTTAAGTGAAGTTAGGTGTGACAAACCAGGTCAAGTGTTGCACATGGACTTGTGCGGTCCAATGGAGATGACGTCTTTAGGAGGTGCACGTTACTACCTTATAGTTAAGGATGATAGCGCACATTTCAAAACGGTTTTATTTTCAGAAAAAGTCTGAGACCATATGCAAAGTAAAAACGTTTCTGAACTATGTCATTAATAATTTGGGTTATAAACTACAAATTATTAAGTCTGATAATGGTACTGAATTTGTAAATGCAGAGTTTCAGGCATCAACTGATGGCTTAGGAATTACACATCAAAGAAGCATAGCTTATACACCAGAACAAAACGGGAGAGCAGAACGAGCCATATGCACCATAAATGAGTCGGCTAGAATAATGTTATTGTCTAGCAACCTTAATAAGAGTTTGTGGGCTGAAGCCGTTAACATGGCAGTATATGTTCTAAACATGACTGGAACAAGTAGCATTGAACATAAAACACCATATGAACTGTGGACAAATAAAGGTTTGTTTGACATAAATAAGCTGAAGATATTTGGGTCCAAAGTATTGGTACTGATTCCTGATCAAAAACGGCAGAAATGGGATTCAAAGTCAGAGATAGGTTACTTTGTTGGTTATGCCGAGAATATTAAAGGTTATCGGATCTATTTTCCTAACCTACCTGATGTCTTGATCACGAGAGAAGTTGAGTATACCAAGGGAAGAACAAATGAACCTCCTGCAGAGCTTCAGAAAGGAATTCCAATGGACATGAGATATCCAATACAAGATGCCAGAGAAGAGTCAAAAGTTGAAGAAACGGATGAGAACCAGGTGCATCATGAATGTGCAGACTTTGAGGATCAAGTCATGACAGAAACAACCCCAAGAAGATCAAACAGACAGAAGAATAGGTCACAATGGTTAGAAGACTATGAGACAAGTCTATTATCTCTAGAAGGTGAACCATTGACATATGAAGATGCCATGAACAGTAATGTTAAAGCAAACTGGGAGAAAGCTATGAAACAAGAATTGGCTACATTGGAAGAGAACCATACATGGGTAGAGGTTACAGGAGCCCCAAAGAGAGCAGACATTATCTCAAGTAAATGGGTGTTTAAAATTAAAGATATTGAGGGTCAACAGTTGTATAAGGCTCATTTAGTAGCTAGGGGTTTTGAACAGAATGACTGCAATTTGTCAGAAGTTAATTCTCTAGTTGCAAAATTGTCTACAATTAGAATTTTAATGGCAGTTGCAAATAAAACGAAAGACCAGTCCATCATATGAATGTAGTCGGAGCATTTTTGAATGGTGACAAAGAGTTAGTGTACTTAAAGCTTCCAGGCAATAATGAAAAACTTTTCAATTTGAACAAATCTTTGTACGGTTTAAAAAGTTCTCCTAAGTACTGGAATCAAAAGTTTGATGACTTTATGCAGAAACTTAGTTTTCAAAAGTCAAAACATGATCATTGCTTGTACGTGAGGAAACACAATGATAACTTTATGTGTGTGTTATCGTATGTTGATGATATATTGTTTTTTGGGTCACAAAATGAACAAGTGGAGATATTTCAGATGAATTTGCATAAAAACATTAAGATGAAAGACTTAGGAATTGCTAAAGAATACTTGGGTGACAATATTAAACAGGAAAAGAAAAGAACAATATTAAGTCAGGAAAAGTATTTGACATAAGTCTTAGATAAATTTGGAATGTCTAATTGTAAATCACTTGCGACTCCTTTAGATCACAATTTCGATTTTAAATCACTTCAACGGTATAAGTCAGAAAGTAAAGATATTGAAAAATTGTGCAGACAATTAATAGGATGTTTTAAGTATGCAGTGTGTGGCACTAGGCCTGATATGTGTTCCTGTAAGTTTTCTTTCTCACTATCAACATTGTACAAGTGAGATGTTATACAAGGCACTTAAAATAGTGTTATGCTATATAAAAGGAACTTTAAATTTAAGCCTTGTATATGAGAGTACAGAGTCTGCTCTGCAAGGGCATGTAGATGCAGACTGGGCAGGCTGTGTTCAAGAGAAGAAGTCAACTTCCGGCTATGTATTTTCAATATTTGATTGTGTAATCAGTTGGTGTAGTAAGAAACAGTCTAGTGTGTCATTGTCTTCAACAGAGCCTGAATATATTGCATTAAGTGTAGCAATTGTAGAGGCATGTTGGTTGCAAAACATTCTTTGTGATTTTGGTGTATCCAGCCATGGTGTGATCATATTTGAAGATAATCAATCCGTAATTAAATTAGCATATAACACTGAAAATAATAAAAGATTGAAACATGTAGACACAAGGTTCCACTTCATAGTTGACAAAGTGAATGGTGGTGTTATACACTTAGAATATGTCAAGAGTGGAAACAATGTAGCAGACATGCCCACAAAAGAATTCGGAAAAACCATGTTGGAAAAATTCAGATGTATGATTTGGAAATTATGTTATGTTTTCTTCTTTTTTGTGTTAACAAATAAATTTTTGTTGAGAGGAGGTGTTGAAGAATGATAATTCAACAAATATTATTTATTCTCTTTACCAGTATGTTTGATATAGGTAGTGCCACTGTACGTGCGCAAGGTGTAGATAATGTAGTGCTACTATGTCTGCGACAAGAATAAAGTCACTGTGGTTACAAATGTCATACCGAAAGGTTGTGTTGTTCTTGTGTCTGCCTGCCAGTGCCCAGTTCAACAACTATAATCAATTTTATAGTGTAGTAAATGAGTCTTTACAGGAAGTGATTCATAATATGATGCTTGTAAGCTTTAGGGTAGATCTTCACACTATGTTATTGCATGTTAGTGAGGCACTCTCTAATGCCAGACTTGATGTCTTTTATTTAAACATGCCATGGAAACCAGTGTTCATGGAAAACTAAGTTCCTCCTTGTTAAACAGTGCATCTTTCATTGTTATTTTAAGCAAGATTCAACACTTGATAACTTTACTGTTGTATATGATTGCACCTTTATTTGTTTTACGGTTTAAGTACAGTCCAAGCGGTAATTTATAACGGATCACTTAATGTTGTCATAAATGTACCTTTAGCTTGAGCGATCACCCTTAATTTGGGGGTTGTCCTGAAGGAGGTGGAAGCTCCTAAGGGGCTTTCTATTAGGAGTAATTAAGATGATTCCCGAGTCCAGGTTGGGTTTTGGGGTTTTTACAGGGTTTCTTCTTGGTTTTCCCGAGGTCTCGAGGATCTCGGCTAGGGTGATTAATAGTGGAATCCCCAGTTGACAGTGCCGGTGCATTCCCTTGCCTCTTCGGACCTCCCACTCCACTGGCCATGGAGGGGTAGGCCCAGGAGGGGAGGGGATGGTCTGGTCCCGTCGACTGGCCGTAGGGGCGAGCGCGTCGGCAAGTCGAGCTGGCGGCCGCTCAAGCAAGAGAACTCACTCTTGCGTCGGGCGTGGACGAGGAAGGGTCTAGGAGGGGAAGCCCTCCTCATTGTGGAAATGGCAGATTAACGAGTGCCGCCGGATGGTAACCAGGACTTCATGTGGGCTCTCTGCACCGCTTGGCAAAGTGGGCAGGAGCATTACCAAGGGACATTGCTGCTTGTGTGGTGAGTCCGGTTAACCTGACGGCGGAACATCAAGATATGGGTGAGTCTCCTCCGACTGTTTCTGTGCCGGTGCATTTATCGCCTTGAAGGTCCACTGAACTTGGGCAAATGGCAAACATTTAGCTTCCCTTTATGTCACCGGGGCCTTTAACGAGCCCGGGAGAGCCGAATAACAGCAAATGCTAAGGTGCCTGGATTTGCACAGGCCGATGAGCATGTGAAAATTTAATGTCGCCCTCGGACAAGGAGATTGTTTACTAACCTTCTGATTTCCCGAAAACTGTGGGAGACTATATGCGTATGAATGTTCTGAGTGTAGTTAAGGTGTTGTGGCGGAAAACTCAATCCATCAGATTGTAATAATAATAAGCATCAGGCCTTTTATTGTTTTTTGTGGTGGGCATTCGACGATTTAAGAGTGTGTAAAATAGAACTGTGAGCACTTTGCACGAAGCCCTATTGGATGTATGCATGTCATTGTAAAATCTTGTAAATTTGAAAAGTACGTGAATATATTGGTGATTAGTGATTTTGCCTGAGTTTTCTTTGTTCAAGAATGTTGTTGACAAACCTTGCAGCCTACATCTTTAAGAATAGGTAGGAGTTTTGCTTGAGTCTTGCCCTGTTTGTGCGAGCTTATCCGTGGGATTAAGAATTTTGAGTGTTTGTTTATTAAGGCCTTCAGCCCGATAGATTAAATTGGGCCATTTACCGGCTCAATTTCACTGCGTCACTCTGCTTCCTTCTGCGGCGAGTGGTTTGTTTATTTTGGACGGAATTGCGCATTCTTAAAACAAGGAAATGAAACTTGTAACTGTGTTTATTGTATTACGCCTGGTATTAAATTTGAAAGGCTATCTTGACCAGGATATCGCGGCTTTTCTCGTAGGCATGTCGGCACCCTCTGACTTTTTGTACGGCCTGGGGCGTCCCGATTTAACTCTGTATCTAAATGAACGAGGGCTTGTAGTTTCAGAGGATGAAACAACTATCGAGTTACGTCAAAAGCCGATAACGTGGTTTAAAGAAGAGGATGAGAGACAAAAGATTGTAAGGCGCGAAAATTGGGGTCAAGTAAAGGAACAAAATGACAAACGGATGCGCGAATTAATTAAAACTTTGCCGTGCGTGGATTCCTGGGAAGTAGAACCCATCTTAGAATTTTTGATTAAGTTATCTAGAATTACTGATTTGAAACAAATTTCGGATAAGAGTTTGTTGACAGGTTTGGCGGCAAAGTGAGTGGGACAGTTAGCGCAAGTTCTGGCAGAGGTTTTGTCACACGAGGAAACCTGTAGTATAGAGCACTTCCGAAGCGGAGTATTGAATAGGTTTTGTCCCGTCGGCATCAGGTTACGTTGTGTTAAACGTCTCGTCGAACGTTTTCAGAAGCCGGGCGAGTCGTTTAAATCTTTTGTGGAATCAGTCGTGGATTATAGCAGGGCATGGGGGAGGCGAGAGATGAGAGAAATTTGATCCTTTTCATCATGGAAAACATTTCTCCAGCAATAAGGGCAGAATGTAATCTGTGCTCATACCCCACTACCTTAACAGAGCTGAAGAACTTAGCTATTGAGGTTCAAGGCAGTGCACAGTAACTCGCAAAGAATATTATAAGGAGTTTCCTTCACAGTATAGGACTTCAGGGAGTGATAAGGGACATGTTAAGGTCCCGGTTATGTCAATGGAGGTTCGGGACAGTAAAGAAGGACTAAAGTCGATCAATTCATCAGAGAAAAAAGGTACGCAGGGGAGAATCTGCAGTTGCGCTAACTGCGGGGGTAGAGGCCACTGGTTGGTCGAATGTAAAAAGGCCAAGATGGAAATTAAGGATCGTCGTTGCTTCCGATGTAATGAGGTGGGACACATGAAGGGACAGTGTCCGGGAATACTAGAGGGGGCGAAGGGACGGCACGACCTTGTAGCCCCGCTACGAATGACTTCGCGCCAAGGCAGAGATACCCAACGAGGAAATGTCATATTGGTACAGTGGGGGCACCATCAGGAATGCATAGAGGAGTGGGCATTAGTGGATTCCGGGGCGGCCAAGAGTTTGATTAGTTGGGACTTATGGGAACGATTAGTAGAAAATAATGCCTCGCTTAAGGGTAAGTTGTGCACTGGCTCGGTGCCGAACTTAGTTACAGCCGATGGGTCGAGCATGAAATGTGAAGGCTCGGTACAATTGCACTGTAAGATCGCAGGCTTCTCCTGGAACTTCAGTTTTGCGATTATAAAAGGCTTGTGTGTGCAGGCAGTGTTAGGGTTGGATTTTTTGGGGGCTGTTCAAGCCAAAGTAGACTTTAGGAAGGGCTTGCTATGTTTTGATTTTAGCCCAGAAGTCCAGGTAAAATTGGAATCTAGAAAGAGGGACAACATTTATGCTGTCACTGAGGAAGTGGAGCGTAGGAATTGTGATGTTCAGAGGGTGCTAAAGGACTATGGTGATTTGATAACTAAAAAATAGGAAAATGTGACTTAGTTCCTTATAAGTTTCATCTGACTGATCAAACTCCCTTTAGGAGTCGGCCTTTCCAATGTTCACCAATTAAATTGGAGTGTTATCGTCAGAAGATTGAAAAATTATTAAAGACCGGGGTAGTAGTGCCATCTACTTCAGAATACTCTTCACCTGGATTCTTAGTTATCAAGTCGGGTGGGCAGGACTTTAGGTTGGTAGTAAGCCTTGCAAATTTAAATAGGAGAGTACCAGTTGACCCGTTTCCATTACCGACAGTGGAAGGAGCTCTGCAGCATTTGGGTCGGGCAAAATTCTTTACGACTTTAGATCTTGAGCTGGGCTCAGCCTGATTCAATGTATGTCTGCCCATATTGTGTGGCTCCACCCCTCTACCTCTGGTATCTGAGTACAGCCGAACGATTATCTGTGACTAGGCATTATGTGACGTCGTCTTTGACGTAGCCCGCCCCTCCTCTCTAGACCTTCGGCCATCTTCGGCGGACGTCGTGCCTCCCCTCCCCGCCTCCCTTCTCACTCCCTCCCTCCCGGTGGGAGCCGGTTCTTCGCGGCCGGAGAGGAGTTCAGTTGGTAGTAAGCTCTCGTGTGGGTTACCTGTGCTTGCTCGCGCCCGCGGCTGCACATCCTCGTTGACTGGTAAGTGTTGGTTTCAGTTCGCGTTTAACATATTTCCTTTACTTTCGTGACCAGTCTTTTCCTACACTGTCCGCGAGGATGTGTCGTCGCGGTCGAGAGGCAAGTATGGGGCGAGCGTTAGGCTCGTGCCCAGTTGCTTAATTGTTGCTGGTTAATAGCGGCTTTGACAGTTTCAGTTAGTGTATTGGTGTTTTTGATGCCTGTGAGGCTTTTTCTTGTCATATTAGTATCACCAGTATAACAGCGATTGCCTTTGAATTTTGTAATGATTAAGCCTGGTGTTGGCTCTGTTAATTTATGAACCCTTCCCCAGTGTCCATGTTGAGTGCGTTTGACTGCTGAATATGTGTTCACCAAGTTGAGCGGAGGTTAGGGTGAGTGCTCGGGTGTGGGATTGCTCCTCCAGGTATTAACAGCCGTGTGTTTTCACATGTCTGTATAGTGATTACAGCACAATTGCTGCGCGACTCTGCTACGGCTGTTTACCTGGCGAGTTGTGTTTAGTTTTGATTTTGGTGAACACTTTCAGTGGAGCGCATTTGGACACTGAGGTTGGGGGTGTCGTTATTATTATTCTTCTTTGTTCAAGTTCGTTCGGTGTTTTGCATAGGTAGTATGGGTGACGTCCCGGACTTTATTTTGCGTTTTGGGTATTTTGAGTCGCGTGATTACCTGACAGAGGCAGGTGTCCAGTTTGACCCGGCCGAGGATGTGATGCAATTACGCATGAGGGCCTTGACCTATGTGAATTCATTGCGAAATGTTGCGGGATTACAGCTGGGCGATGGCCCTGCTACTGCGTCGCAGAGTGTCCTGATAGCGAGATTAAATTCTATTGATGTTTTGAAGGTTGTTCAGCCCGAAGCCGTTGCGGTTTTCGTAGAGCTATAGACGGGGTTTGTGCCAGTACCGATCGCCGGGAGAGGGAGAGTTTTTTTTTGACGTGTCTAGCATCTCGTGTTGAGGGTCAGGCAGGCGACGTCCTGTCAGAGGTGATTAGCCTGTTAGGTAATTACGAGTTGTTTAAGGGACGATTGATTGCTAGCGCGGGTTCGCGCATTGCATGGTCGGGTGTTAAGAAGAAGTTAGTGGATCGTTATCAGCGACAGGGTGAATCCGCATCTGCCTTTGTGTGTGATGTTGAGGTCTATGGGCAAGCCATGGATCTGCATTTACGCCGCCCTTTAACCAAACTTATACAGGGTATTATGGAGCATTTGACACCTGAGGTTCGTTCACATCGCTTTGTTCGCAATGTGCCCGAATCTATGGAGGAATTGAAATCCTTAGCTCGTGAAATCGATCGGCAGGTAGAGCTGGAAAGCGAGTACCGTCGAGTCACTAAGGAACCAGCAGAATTTCCAGTTCCGAGTTTGACTCCGTCGGTGCACGATTTGTTGCCGGTTCCAGCTGCGGCGAAGCCTGTTTATTTCCATCCCCGTCCTACGACCCAGAGTGATCAGTTCCCTGGGGCTCAGAGGCGCACTCCCTTTGTGAGCGTGCGTGGTGGCATTCGAGATGGTAGGGGTCAGTCTTCAGCAACCGTGGCGGTTGCGACGTGCGAAAGCCTAGGTAGTAGGGGTCGTGGCGCGACTCCAGGGCACTGCTTCAACTGTGCCGGTTTTGGACATTTTCGTGCGAATTGCCCCTCCCTGGTATATAGCGGGGACATGCGGGAGTGTTTCGGGTGTGGTCAGGTCGGACACTTGCGGGCCAATTGTCCGGGAAATGGAAGCTTGCCGGCTCTATGAGCGCCGAAGGGGTGCAGCAGAGTGAGTTCAGTGTGGCGCGGCGTGATTGTTTCGTTTTGTTGGAGTTGTACGGTTTGGGCGAGCAGGCCTGGTTGATACAGGTGCATCTCATTCATTCATGAGGTCTGCCTGGTGGGACGTGTTGGTGAACTTACGGCCTAGTTTGTCAACCCGTTTGCGCACCGATCAAGTCATCTCGGTGTGTGTGGCCAACGGTCAGATGGTGCACTGTGAGAGGTCAGTTTCGGTGCATTTAAGGTTAATTGTTTTTCCTGGGATCACCGTTTTTGGTTGGTTGACAACCTAGTGGCCGACATAGATTTGGGGCTTGACTTTCTCCATCGTACTAGGGCGGTAGTCGACGTGTCGGCGGGGCGTCTGACGTTTAAGTTTGCTCCGGACGTGCATTGTCCGTTAATGGCTTCTGTTAGCCGGATTCCAGCTCCCCTCGGACATGTGGTTATGATGACCGGATCTGATTCTACGGACGTTGACTCCTTGTTGCGGGAATTTGGCGATGTTATTACTACTCGCCTCGGGCGCTGTGATGTTCTGCCTCACCTTTTTTCGTTGATAGATGACGTCCCAGTGAGGGTACCTTTTTACACTTACGATCCCCCAAAGTTGGAGATTCTCAGAGAGATTGTGACCAAACTTTTGAATTCTGGGCTTATCTCGCCGTCCACTTCCGACTTAGCTAGTCCCGCCTTCCTGGTCAAGAAACCAGGAGGTGGTTTTCGTCTGGTGACAGACATGGGCGCTGTTAATGCTAAAATTCACTTGGATCCTTTTCCTGCACCTACCGTAGAAGCCACTCTTCAACATCTAGGTAAGGATAATGTGTTTTCCATAATTGACCTTAATGCCAGCTTCCACCACTATTTGTTACATCCCGATTGTCGAAAGTACACTGCAATTCGAACTCAGTGGGCCCAATTCGAGTTCAATCGCATCCCGATGGGAGCGAAATTTGGGACCCAAGCTCTTTCGAGAGTGTTGGATCACGTGTTATCCGATCTGAAGTTCAGGTGCGTTATCAATTATATTGACGATATTATTGTGTACAGTGATAGCTTGAGGCAGCATGTGGCTGATTTGAGAGATGTGTTGACGCGCCTGCGGGAGGCCGGGCTCACCGTTAACCCCGAGAAGGTGACATGGGCTGCGCCCTCAGTGAAATTTCTGGGGTACGTGGTGTCGGGAGGACATTTAATGATGGACCCAGATTGCGTGTTGCCAGTGGTCAACTTTCCGCGCCCTAAAACGGTGAAGGGAGTGTCGAGATTCATTGGTCTCTTAGGTTACTATGCCCGTTTCATTCCGCGCTTCTCGGAGCTTGCTGCTCCTTTAAACCTGTTGAAGCGAAAGGATTCTGTGTTTATATGGGGCCCGGAACAGGAGACTAGTTTTCAGAGCCTGAAGACAGCATTGGCTGCTGCTCCTGCTCTGTACTTGGCGGATTTCGATTTACATTTTATTTTGCACGTCGAAGCCTCTGGACTAGCTTTAGGAGCCACGCTGGGACAGTTAAGAGATGACCATGTCTGCCCGGTAGCATTTGCGAGCCGCACTCGATCCTACTCGGAGAGGCGATTGAGTGCATTTGAGAAAGAGGGCCTCGCTTGTGTGTGGAGTATGGCCAAATTCGACGCCTTCCTGGGAGGAGTAGAATTTGATCTGTGTACAGATAACCAGGCAATGTCTTGGTTGCTGTAGCATTCGTCTGACTTTGGTAAGCTGGGAAGATGGGCGTTTCGGCTCTCCAGGTATTGTTTTGTAATTAAACACATTTCTGGGGGTAGCAACGTAGTCGCCGACGCGTTGTCTCGGATGTTTGACCAGGAGGACTACGAGAAAACCGATGCAAGTCTTGCCAAGGCAGATGGTGTTTGTATGGCCTTCACCACGAGTGAATCGTTTTACCAACGGTTAAGGGATGCGCAAGCCTCCGATCCGTTTTGCCAGGAACATGTTGCAGCAGTGAATAATGGGCATCAGATGCCCTATGTTCTCGATCAGGATTTTTTATATTACTTGGGACGCCGGGGTCAACGTAGGCATCTGGTAGTTCCGGAGTCGTGTCGTCACGAGCTGATGCGATACTATCATGATTCCCCTTTTGGGGGGCATGTTGGGTGTCAAGGTACTATCTTGAAGCTGTGTGATTGCTTCTATTGGCCCTCTGTATCCTCCGATGTGCGCTCATTCGTTCGGAACTGCTTAGTGTGTCAACGAGCTAAGCCAGCTAGGAATTCGCGTGTGGGACTTTACTCTGTCGATGAGGTCACGTGTTCCTGGGAAGTCCTTCATTGCGATGTCTTTGGGCCTCTGACTTGATCTGCTAAGGGACACAAGTATATTTTGGTCCTGCTGGATGTCTTCACGAACTTCGTTATACTTGTGGCTTTGCGGAGTGTTCGGAGTTCGGAAATTCAACGGCATCTGTCGGAGCGTGTCTGGTCGGTGTTTGGACCTCCCGTTAGCTTGCTGACCGATAATGCGACTTACTTCACCTCTCGATCCTTTCGGGACATGTGTTTCCGTTGGGGCATCACGCGTTACACCTCGAGCCCCTATTTCCCGTGTGGGAATAGGGTCGAGCGGTTTAACCGTAACCTCAAGATTTCGTTGACAGCCCTCTACCACGATCAGCAAGAGCGTTGGGACGAGGACTTAGACCTACTTAATTTGGGTTTTAATTCGACCATTCATGGGGCCACTAAGTATTCACCTGCTCGTGTGATATTTGGCAGGGATCTTCTGCACCCCCTCCTGAATGTGTGGGGAGTCCCTTCGCCGGCGGCGCCCATATCTGATGCTGCTCGAGAGCTGATGTCATCGCGGGTCCTGGGTGACCTCTACGACGCCAGGGCCAGGCTGCAGCAACAATACAACGCAGGGCAAGTGGCAGCCGACTTTCAAGTGGGTGACCGTGTGCTGTGCCGGTCCTTTGTGTTGCCGTCGGCTGCAGAACAGAGAGGCAGCAAGTTGATGATGCAGTTCAATGGATCTTTCGAGGTGACTCGTCTTTTGGGGCCCAACACGGTCCTTTTGACTGACCTAGCTTCGGGTAATGTGGTTCGTAAGGCGCACGTTAGCCATTTAAAAAGAGCTACTAACTAACTAATTTGTTTTTTGTTTTGTGTTCAGATGTCCGTGTCGTAGAAGCTGAGTGAAGAAGTTATGTCGTGTCCATGCTGCCAGTCCGAAGTACGATGAGGAGTAGAGGCAGGGCCTGCCTCTGAACTTCGTTGTAGCTTCTCATCGTGGTTTGCTGTAGAACTTCTGGCCAGTTTAGATTTGCGATTGGGATTTGATGTAGCATGGTAGGATTGGTGGATGTATTTAGTGCTAGGCTTCTTGATTGTGAGATTTTCGTTTTTGTTAAGTTTGTGTTTTGACGGTTTGCTGGATGTAGAAGTTAGGGGGGTTGTGTTTGTTTGGTATTTGTTTTGTGATTTTTGTTTTTGTGTGGTGTTGTGCGCGCTGTGTTGTCCTTGTGGTTCTGGTGTTGTATTGTGGTTTAATTGCTCAGTGCACTGACTTTGTCTTTATTCATATCCGGATTAGTGTTCTCAGTGGTTATACGGAGCGCTCCCCCCTCCCCCTGATTGGACCATTTGTATTTTTGATTGGAAAGTGTGTCCTGATGAGATGGTTACGATGTTTTGGTGTGAAATGATGTCCGGACATAATTTAAGAATTTGTAGATATTAAGATTTATCTTTTACGTTTTTGGTATTTAAGATGAAGTTTGTATGTGTATCGCAGCTTTTCGTGTGGTTTTATTATGACATATGTGTTATTTATAAGCGGGTCGTATACGGTACCTGTTATAACCAGTATTATTTACTCTATGTTAATGATATTTTTAAGGGAATATCCCGCTATGTTTTTAGGGTTATTTTTATAAGTTGGGTGGGATGATTATGTATGACCTTTTGAGTGCTTGCCTGTTATTTTACAAAGGGTTCAACACTTGTTTATGTTATACATACACCTTGTCAGTTTTCTGGAAATAGTTTATGATCTTTGGTGGAATGATTGCTCACATTTGTCCTTCTTTTCATGGAGGTGGGACTCTTCTCTCCGTCCTCTCCGGCGGATTTCTCCTATTTATCCCACCTTCTGCGCGACGGTTCGGCCCTTCTACTGATTGAAGAGAGGTTTGGTGGCTGTGGCTCGTCTCTGAGGAAGGATTTCATCGGCATTGATACCTGACATTACCCGGACCTGCTTGAACTTTACAGTGTGGACTACGATTGGAAGCAGGACGATGGGAACGAATGGGTGGGGGAGTTGAGCTGGGCTCAGCCCGATTCAATGTATGTCTGCCCATAATGTGTGGCTCCCCCCTCCCCTCTGCCACTGGTATCTGAGTACAGCCGAACGATTATCTGTGACTTGGCATCATGTGACGTCGTCTTTGACGTAGCCCGCCCCTCCTCTCTAGACCTTCGGCCGTCTTCGGCGGACGTCGTGCCTCCCCTCCCCGCCTCCCTTCTCACTCCCTCCCGGTGGGAGCCGGTTCCTCGCAGCCGGAGAGGAGTTCAGTTGGTAGTGAGCTCTCGTGTGGGTTACCTGTGCTTGCTCGCGCCCGCGGCTGCACATCCTCGTTGACTGGTAAGTGTTGGTTTCAGTTCGCGTTTAACATATTTCCTTTACTTTCGTGACCAGTCTTTTCCTACACTGTCCGCGGGGATGTGTCATCGCGGTCGAGAGGCAAGTATGGGGCGAGCGTTAGGCTCGTGCCCAGTTGCTTAATTTTTGCTGGTTAATAGCGGCTTTGACCGTTTCAGTTAGTGTATTGGTGTTTTTGATGCCTGTGAGGCTTTTTTTTGTCATATTAGTATCACTGGTATAACAGCGATTGCCTTTGAATTTTGTAATGATTAAGCCTGGTGTTGGCTCTGTTAATTTATGTACTCGGATTATTTCAGTCAATATATTTTGTGCATTTTATCGGGCCCTTCAGTTTAATTACAGTAGCGAGTTGAACCCTTCCCCAGTGTCCATGTTGAGTGCGTTTGACTGCTGAATATGTGTTCACCAAGTTGAGCGGAGGTTAGGGTGAGTGCTCGGATGTGGGATTGCTCCTCCAGGTATTAACAGCCGTGTGTTTTCACGTGTCTGTATAGTGATTACAGCACAATCTTAATAGCAGTTTTTATCAGATTCAAATTATGAAGATTGCAGGAAATACACCGCATTTAGTACCCCATGGGCACAATATGAGTTTACGAGGATCCCTATGGGTAGTAATTTTGGTAGCCAGGCATTGAGTAGGGTTCTTCATCAGGTATTAAAAGACTTTAAATTTAAATATGTATTTCATTATATAGATGATGATATTATTTATAGCGAGAGTTGGGAGACTCACTTGCAGCATGTTAGAACAGTGTTAGAGGCATTGAGAGCATCAGGCCTGACCATTAACCCCAAGAAGGTGGAGATGGGGAAAGAAGCTGTGAGTTTCTTGGGATACATTGTCCGAGGTGGCAAGTTGCGAGTGAACCCGGAGAAAGTCAAACCCATTGCGGAGTTTCCAAGGCCTACTACTGTCAAAGGTGTGCAGAAATTTATGGGAATGATAGGTTATTATGCGCGCTTCATCCCAGGGTTGTCAGATATTGCGGAGCCATTAAATAGGCTGAAACGGAAAGGGGTCCCCTTTGAGTGGGGAATGGAGCAGCAGCAATCCTTCAAAGCGTTGAAGCGATTATTGTGTGAGGAGCCGGTGTTGAGTCTGCCTGATTTTCAGAAGACCTTTAATCTGCATGAGATGCGTCAGCACTGGCCTTGGGCACGGTTTTAAGTCAGGATAAGGGAGAAAAGGAATCGTTCCACCCCATAGCGTATTCCAGCTGTGTTCTTTCTAATGCAGAAAGGCGGCTTAGTGCTTACGAGAAAGAGTGTTTAGCCTGCCTGTATGGCAGGGATGCCAACTTCTAGGTGGTCTCATCAGTAGTCATCCCTCGTCCCCGTAGGGTCATCGTCTCCCCTTACAAGGAGGGGGTTCGGGGGGGCCCTCCCCCGGAAAATTTTCAATTTCAAGGTGCAAAATTGTGCTATTTACACAGTTTTTGTATATTAACATTGAATCTACTGCCAGTCAAAAATTTGATATTGCTTTCCAATATTTAGAGCAAAAAATTATACATAGGCCTATTTGAGGCCTTGGGGGAACTGCGAGAAATAGATAAATCAGAACAATTTTAAA